>JAOSBM010000004.1:26431477-26443763 GCA_027568955.1 Erythroxylum tenue
ACGGAAATTATAACCGTCGCTAAATGACTTTTTTTATGTCGTTTTTAGCTACGGAAATAGGAATTCCGTCGCTAATTAACTACGAAAAAATTTCCGTCGCTAAATTTCCGTCGCTAATTTGCATTTTTCTTGTAGTGCTTGTCAGACTAGTACGGACTTATAGCAAGGCTTAAAGAGAGGGATTGCAAGATCTCAAATGGAAGAAGAGTATTACAAACTTACAATCTCATATTAGAAAGAAAAGGATAGATGAAAGCTTTCATAAGCTTATAGAAAAGAATATTAATTAAATTTTTAGCTAGCTATTTTTGACCTTGTGGTTCTCATTAAGTTCAATTTGGAGTCATTGTTGGACCAATGTGGACTTAAAGTGTTACATTTTTTATAATTATTTATCCTTATTTTACTTTATAAATAATTATTCTATATATTTATAAAATATAAATTTATAAATAATATATTAATACTAATAAATATTCAATAGTAGGCTAGTAGCATTGATTCTAAAAAAAATAATGAGATAGAAAAATTACTCGGTACTTATAATGAGTCTTGCAAACCGATATAAAAGAAAAATTAACCAGCACTAGTATTAAGTATAGTAGATCGATAAAATATAAAAATTAAACAACATTGATAAGTTCAACAAAACTATATTATAGAAAAAAAAAGTATCATCATTAGTTCTGTGTATAGCAATTGATAAGATAAGAAAAATTAATTAATAATTATAAATTAACAATAAAAATAAACAATATTATAAACTATAATAAATATAAAAAATTAATCTTCTAACTTATTATTACTATTATTAGATAATAAATAAAATTTTCATAAATATATAATTTGCTATTATATAAAACTAGTAAATATATTGTAACTATTAATAAAATATGATAAACAGTGTTCGTTAATTATTGATAAAATAAAATTTTATTATATATTAATTGTATTATATTATTTAATATAATTAATATAAACATGGTAAATTAATGAAAACTAAAGTTTATAAATTTTATTAACAATAACAAAATAATCATATTATTATTATTTACTTATAGAAAAAAATCATAACTAAAATTGATAATCTTATTTATTCATCATCATAGTCAATACCTAGTTGAAGTCCTACTGAGGCGCGGAGTCTGAGGTGATAATCTTATTTATTAAATTATTAAATAATGGAATAAAATTGTAATAAAATTAATAATTTATCTCCATATTAAATTGAATAATGTACTGGTAAATATTAATAAATTATTAATTATTGATAAAATAATTTTTAATTTAATAATATGTAAATATGACAATCTTAAATAAAATAATATTATTAACTGTAAAAAATGATTAAGTTAATTATTAATTATTCATAAAGATTCTTCATAAAGTATGAATGATAAATAAAAGGAAAAATTAATTATTTTATTTATTAGTACTATTACGTAAAAATAGAAATTTATTAAAGTACCCAATTTATTATCACATTAAACTAAGCGTTTCAATTCAAAATCATAATTTGCTTTTGGTAAAATCATAATTTGCGTTTCAATTCAAAATCATATTATATATAAATAGACCTAATGTAAATCAATTCCTCAAAACCCCCTAACTAACTAAAATAATCATCACGCTCATAATTGTACATTATATATATAATAAAGAAGCTTTAATTACAATAATGGTTGATTATACACTCCCTCCTATTCAAAATAAGTGTCGTTTTAGAGAAATACACACTTATTAAGAAAGTCAATGAAATGTCTGATATATCCTTATTAATTACATGTTAAAGTACCTTGAAAATATAATCTGTGTAATATGTGTAATTAAGATTTGAGAGAAATTAAAGGGTAAGTTTGAAAGTAAAATCATAAATATGCATAAAAAATCACGAACGACACTTATTTTGAATAATTAAAATCCCTCTAAAACGATACTTATTTTAAATAAGAGGGGGTATATATTTTAAGCGAAGTATTTGATTAATCCATGACTTAAACTAAGACAACAAACTTGATTCAACAAGTTTGACATTGCTGTAACATATATCTTGCAAAGAACGAGAGAATTGTTTCAGGAAACAAGTTGGAAGTCCAAGAATGTAACCCTAACCCAGGTCTCAAAAAGAGCTGGTCGTGCCAAGTTCCAATAAAAAGGCAATACTCATTACCAAAAAGTTCATCTTACAACAGCTTTTTTCATCCAAGCGACTTCCTAGATTACAGCAATAGTGTTTCCCCAACATTTTTTATCTCAATCTCTATAAAAGAAAGCAACAAAAGGGTCTTTGGAAAGTCAAAACTTTCATATATGACGCAGCAACGAGGGTGGTTAGGTGTTTAACAGTGCCTTACACTTGGAGGTGTGCCCAAAAATAAGGGCCCTCTAAGAAACTGTAGTCAGAGTATGACTTCTCTTGTCTCCATGTTTTATGTCTTGAAAATCAAAAAGAAACATTACCATATATATCATAAACTAGTTGGTTTAGGTGTATTGTATATTAAAATTTAACGTATTATTATATATTCTTCAAATTTTATTTAATATAAATTTTAAAACTTGATAATTACAAAAAAAAACCACGTAATACAATCAGTAATTGGAATCTTAGGGTCAATTCAATTTGACCCTTATTCTCATTAAGATTGGTTTGCAACGATTTTGGATCATTTATAGCATTCACCTAACGTGTACTAGGTAGGTGGAGGTAGTTAAAGAAAATAATCCAAAATGGCGTCTATTGAAGCTTTCCATATCGAAACATTGGATCCACAGACATTCCCTGATAGTTCACAAGTTATTACCAGAACTTTGAATATACTGTAAAACGACATGTAAGAAACTGGTGGGAAGTGTTTGAATGAATAACATATTACCCGATTTTGGAGTTGAACAGATGTTAATGCTTCATTTTTTAAGTACAGAATTTGAGCAAGTCCATAAAAACTTTTCATGGAGACTTGCTTGTTGTTTTCTACGCGATGCCCTCACTTGACTGCAGGCTAATTCAGTACTATATTGGAAGTTCTGAATATAAAACCTTATTCTCAAAGTTCCTCAAGTTGGTCATACCAATGGATGATCAAGTAGTGCAAAATACAACATATAAAATTCAACACTTCTTAATTTAGAAATCATAAAGTCTGGGGAAACTCGTTATATTAATATCTAAAATATCAACATATTTCTTTTTAAAAATTCGAAAAAAATCTGACAACTTTTAATTGGTTATCACTATACTCAATGATTAAAAAATCGAACCAGTTTAGCCGATTTAACAATAAAAACCTTAATTTAGTTTCGTAAAATAAACTATTTTTATAAAACAAAATAAATAAGTTAATTTTCATTTATCAAATTTTTTTAATTAAATTTCAAATTCTTCTATTGTCAAGGACGATATCCTTAATTTTTAATTTTATTCAATCTTTAATCGATTTTATGACGGTCTAATATCAGTTGAACTTTTTAGATATTAAACCTCTTGCTCTGTTAGATTAACTTTCGGTTCAATTTTTAATACATTGACTAAACTTATAATTACAGTGAAGGGACAGTTGTTGGTCCACATTAATTTTTTAATAAAATTTTTAGCAAAAGCCTAGTACCTATATAACATTAGTCTTTAATAAATATCACACTAAAGGGCAGGATGAATCTTCTAGTTTAAATTGCTACGAGAAAGTAGATTAATATAAAAATAAAGATAATTTGACTTAAGCCAAGAATGGAACTTTAAGGCCTAATGTTGAATAATCAAACATTGATTGACACGTGAAAAGTAAATTAAAAAACCTAATGGCTCAACTTGCATGCCAATTAGGTGTCAACTTGCATGCCGATGACCCATTATTGTATGCTTATCTTGAAATTATTGTTCTTAGGTATTAGGGTCGATTTTACAGAAGACCAATGTCATGCTTCTTCATTTTTTATTTCTAGGAAATACCCACCAAGGTTGACAAGACAGCAGGATTAGTTTGACGATGAGTCAACCATGGAGAAAAAGAAAGAGAGAGCTCAGTCTTTTTGCCTTGTTGGATTTCAAAAAGGGCAGAGATCCAGACAATAAGAGAGTTCAGACAGGCGATAAAACAACAAGAAGAGAAACGAAACAACAGTAAAAACAACGAGAACATGCATGTACTAGGAGTTCTCTCATTGTTTAGTCATTTCAGACAATGGAACTGGCCCACTTTTCTCCGGTGGGCGGTCCCCACCTCTCGCTGACCATTCACAAGCCGTCCTTCTCTGCATACACCGATTCCCACCGAGCTCAACCCGCTCCAACTCGGGTTTTGGTTACCGTTTTGGCTTGTTTTCACAATTTCATCACCACATGAATGGATGGGTGCGTGTAATAAGCAGCAACTGGGATTTTTAATGATTAGTAGCGTATTGGTCAAGTCCCATGGCTGAGCTCATTGAAGCGAACTTGGCTAGCTCTGCTGAGAAAAATGGACGATCAGACTCATTAGTCATGCCAAGGAAATCTCTTGTTAAACCGTTCTCAATGCGACTGGGATTATTTGGCTGTACTAGGTTGGATTGAGATGGGTCGTTTTGCTTTCCAGTATTTCGCATCACAAGTTGGTCGAGGCTTATCGAAGTGCCCATCATTGCATCGACAGTACTGCTTCTTGGTGTTAAACTCTCTGCTTGTTTATTAACATTCTGAAGAACCTGTTGTAGCTCGTTCCTGCTAGAATTGAGAGTAGTGTTGAGATTTGGTGTCGAGGAAGAAGAAGAAGAAGAGCCCAGAAGTCCATAATTGCTTCCAAAGAATGATTGGTTGCTTCTTGTCGAGCCCATTTGGGCTGCTTTTTGGAGAAGTGCAGTAGCTGACATTGGTGCTGCTGGTTTTGACTGCTTATTTTGGTTATCGGAGTAGAGAATCGGCAGTAAATCCACTCTGTTATTCCCTTTATTACCACCTTCTTCTTTTAACGTCTGAGGCAATCCTGATAAGCTTAAATTCCCATAGTTGGTGGTGGATGATGAACCGTAGAGATTGGCCGATCCCATTTGTACCATCTCAGGCAAACCAGTATTAGAACTCGAAGACACGTAAAGATCAGAACTTGACATGAGACCGGCGGGATTAATATGTGAATTTGCCTGATTTACCCACAGTGACAATCCGGGCTTCTGTTGATCTGTGGTAAGCGAGTTTCCAGGAGCTCCTATGTCATTAAAATCTGGTCTAAAGCTTCCACCGAATTGGGAAATTGTCGAAACATCTTGTACCCCTCGGATAGGAAATCCAGGATGCAAGTTTACTGCATCATTACTGAAATTAAGATTTGCTACAGAACTGATTCTTGCACTTTCTTCAGCTAAAGCATCACAAAAGGCTCTGTGGGTGATAAAACTATCTTTCCTGTATGAATATACAATTGGAAACAAAGCTGAGAACCTGATGAACTAACTGCACAGATTATTACTCTTTCTAAGAACTATTAACTGAACTTGAGCATTAATTTCAATCCAAAAAGCCATGAAGACCTCTATGTCAGCATTTATTATCTCCTACTGCGAGCCAAGGATTGTAAAATCGAAAAGGATTTGGAATGAGAGAAGAACAAAGTTTATATATATACTAATATATACCTGGAAAATAAAGTCCCACAATCGCATTTATACTCTCGAGTCCCACAAGTCTTGGAGTGAGCTTTCCAATCTGATTGAACTGCATACTTCTTTGAGCACTTCTCACACTTCCACTTCTTCTCTCCATGTTTTCTGCTAAAGTGTTTCTTTATTCCGGTGAGGTCTCCGAGAGCTCTTGAAGGATCGTGGTGAACGCAGGTCTTTTCGGGACATATATAGACCTTCTTTCGAACCTCTTTGTTGGTTCTTTGCCTTAGCTTCCATGGAAGGTTGTGACCTCTTCGGTGAAGCTGCAAGTTTTGGTCTCTTTGAAACCCTTTGTTACATATTTCGCATATGAATCTGTTGGTAGCCATGAGAGTCTTTGGAGAGAGAGCAATAACCTCTGCATCTGGATCTGTTTAGTCACGGGAAAAAACTAACAATTATGTTACTGTTGAATCGAAAATTAAGTGAAGTTACGGTCTTGAGAGCTTCAAAAACAAAGAACTAAAGAAATGGGTACTAGGGTATCAAACAAAGGAAAGGAGAAAAGAAACATTGGTCTTACTGTTACCTGGTGTTCCTGGTAAGTTTCTCTTCTTCTTGGCAGCTGGATTAGAATTAGGTTTAGGGTTAGGGTTTGCATTCTGTTCTTGAGCAAACCCTGCTGGTAACGAAGAAGGCATCGGAAAAGCATTCCCGGACATCATTTTGGTCTGAAAGGAGCCAAGTGAACTGGTTTCACACTTACGGAACAAGCTTTCAGAAAGGATAAAGACCGTACAAAAACAAAATAACAACAAGACTTTCTTCAGAAACAAACAGCTTGGTGTATCTAGATCCTGACTATACTATCTCATAGTAAATTCTGCCAAAAGACAAGAAAAACACAGCTTAACCTTCAACCTAAGAACAACCCACTAAAAAATACACTCCAAAACTTCGGCCTTTTCTTACAGAGATCTGGTTTTCCCTTTGTTTGGTTTCAAAGGAAAACACCAAAAACCATGATGGCTAAAAAGAATATCTCATCTTATTCTCTAACCCTTCTTTCCTCTTTATTCTCTACGGTCTCACTCACCCTCTTTTTTATCCTACTAGCATCATCAAGCTTGGTCATCCATTAGATTTGAATTAACCACTCCTCTCACACAAACACACGCACGCACATACACAGGCGATCAAAAAGTTATTTTGTATGGGATACTGTGCAGCTTTGTAACCGGAATGTGTAGGTTTGTGTATGTCTTTTGTACCCTTTCGAGCTCAAACTCCAATCGTACTCAGTACATTAAACAAAACCATTAAAGAATGAAGGGATTAAAAAACACCGAGCTAAGCTCTTGCATGTGTAATATAAGAAGGTAATTGACGATCTAGAAAGAAAGAAAGAGCTTCATCTGAAAAGTTACTTGCCTTTATAGCCATTTGATCAGGTGTTGAATGATTATACCATAATTAAAGTTAGACCCAATTTAGCATGCAGTAGCTGCAATAGTCAGAGGGGTAGCAGTGAGTCTGTGATGGAGAGTAAGAGTGAGAGAAGTTGATTACGTTTCCCGAGGCAATTGATAGGACCGTCCGTGATACACTGTCTTGAAGCTGAGTATGTATATGGGACCCAAACACTTTGGTCTGTGATTTGATTTCTGATTCTTTTCTTTTTAATTACTACCATTGATGAGTTTTTCCTATGACCCTCCAATAATGCATTCTGCATGTTATGAGATGCTTACACCGATTAGGTAATATAGCTCCAACATGCCGGGTATGTGTGTGGTCATTTTCTTCGATTACAGAGGAATGGGAAAAAGGTAATTGTTGGACAGGAAACCCTGATCCCATTTTCCGGTGGAAATCCTCTTAACAGGATTTTGTTGTTTTCACAGTACTGTATATATTAATTCAGTATCCTGATAGAATCTTAGAACCAGGCTAGTACTTCACTAATTTCATGTTCTTATACAATGGCCTGGATCATGAAAAATCTTTAAATGGTGCATCTAACTAAGAATCTTCTAAAACTCGTAATATCGACTTAGACCTCAAGCATCATCTTGATTTCTACCCATTCATGGTGGTCTAGCCATTAATGTGTTAACCAAATTGACCCTTTAACTTATCTAATAATTTAAATAGGTTGATGAATTAATTTTATTTATCATAAAAACTGCAATATCAATACTCACCAAAAATCTCACAAAGACGTAGAATTTAGAGAAGTCTAGTAATATAAAATATTAAAATTAATTTTTAATGCAAATTTAAAATTCAATCTATGCATTCTAATCTTCTTAATAACAAGACATATACTTTGAATGCTTACCAGGTAAGTATATGTGAGAATCTAACTGTAAAATCATTATACAGGACCCTGCTGTACTTTCTTCCTCACGTGAATACCTAGCTATTGGAAAAGCTAAAAATCAGACTTACAAATGTGCGGTACAGGTTTTTGGTACCGAGTCCTACCACCTATGTCGGTTTTTTGGTATAATTAAGTAAGCACATTTTCATCTTAATTTTCTTAATCCAGCTTGATTATATTCTGTATTAAATTAATTATGAAATAATTGACTTAAACCCTTCTTAATACCAAGCCCCTATACTTAGAATTAAAGGATTTATAAAAATGAGAAAATTAAGAATTTTCATCTAAGTACGATTTCTATGATTTCAGTAATGAATTCTGATTATAGTAAGTTGATTGTTTAGTTCTTGTTGTAGCTACTGAGCTATCTAGCTAATTGGTCAAGTAGACTTTGTTGATGAACGAATCTCTAGTACTACCAAATTTATGGTATGAACAACGCGTCCGGATCTTCTGTCTAATTTTATGGTGTTTTATTCTTTACATGAATCTCAGCCATTTATTTATGTAGGTCTCACATTTATTTATGAGACATAATAAAACACCATAATATTAGACAGAAGATCGTATTCATGAACAACATATTTATGGACCACCCATTTCACATGTTGGAGGCAGCACTTTGACCTGATTAAAAAAAAAAGAATGTTGTATAACACTGAAGACAACCCTCGAGATAAGTAGTTACTAGATATCTGTAAGACTCTCGATAGTAAATACTGAAAATGGGAAGAAGGTTATTTCGGCCTACACATACATCATTCAATTATTGAACCGAAGAGAAGAGGCTAAGGCGCTTTGGTTTCATCGAGCATAAGCTATTCTTCTTTCTTCGAATAAATGATTAGGGTACCATCACTTCACTGGCCTGAAAAGAGCTCAACCAATATTTCACGATATCAATCCATGGAGACGGCGATTACGTGAATGCTGAATAATATGCTTGCCTTGAAGCTGTTTTCCAATACTGCACAAACAGAACTCAATTATGACAGCTAGCTCTAACTAGCATGCATGTCCATTCTTAATGACATCAACTTATGAATTAATCTAGTCTTTATCACAATTTCTGATTATTGTTGTCATCATTCATCGACAAGCCACCGTCATAGGACTAGCTTGTTTTTGAACTAAATAACATGATTCCTCCTCGTGCCAAGGAAAATGTCAATGGAAGATTTTTGCAATTATATATGTGGCATAATATAAGGGTATAAGAATAGTACTCAGACAAGTTATAGTCGGCTGACAACATGCAATTGCCATCCTTTCCTGTCTGGTTTCAAATTGTGAACCCACCTTTACTGAGAAATTAATATTGTAATTATGATGTTAAATATTATCGTAACTTTATCATAATTATAGTGTAATTTATTCTAATTTATGATTACGATGTAATGCAACCCGCAATTTATAATTTAAAATCTTAATTATAAGATAAAGACGAACATAAATAAAAATTATTAAAAAATTGTGTGAAGAGACCCCACACGTTTGTTTGTTGATGTCTTAGTCTAATTAACTTGACTTTGATCATACTCAAATGGTTTCATTTTCATCTTCCATATATAATTCATTCAATAATGATAAAGAAAAAGTCATAATCTAACAAAATATACTAATTTTCTAGTTTTGGCTTCATGCATTCGGAGTTTCCTTCAAAGCAATTGATGCCTTTTCTCATTCGTTACCCAATTGGGCATCCAAAGCTCTCTCTCTCCCTCAAACACACATCACTCGAACAGATACAAAATTGTGTGCCCATTACACACAAACATGCTCTTGCGTGTTGTCACATAACATCATGTGTGCGTTGGACACATGTGTCTTAATGGAAGCCCTTAGGTAAGCTAGCAAATTCCCAGGTGAGGTAGAGAATTATAGCGAGTTCATAGTATACATTGTGTCCGACCTGAAACAACATGGTACATTCCTATGCTTCATCTTTCCTGGACGTAGGGAATGAATAGGCAGTGGGTATTATTGATTAGCAGATAATGCGAATGTCTAGTTAACTAATCAATCCCTCCTCATGAGATAGAGATGTAGATGTATATATTTTATAAGTAAACACTGTTTATATGTAATTAATTAAGATGCAATCCCAACAACAAAACAACATGCAGCCGAATCCCGCATAACACGTCGGCCTTATTATGTTCTTGGAGTCTAGCACGGAAGAATCAGTCAGGTTAGGATCAAAAGAACCCAACAAAAGCATCCATACCAAAATATTCACCATCTTCTCTATATGATATTATAATCAGGATGCCTAATTGATTAAATTAATGTAATGTAATTTACATAAACTTGCAAAATTAAAATATTGTTTGCACATCAATCAAGCTGTAGTTTGATTGGATATCTTTTATTGATATACTGATGCTATCATACACTAGTCCTAGAGAAGACTCACCTTGTCATTAGACTGCTACTTTACAACTATACAGTGGCGAAGTCAGGAATTTGTTTCAGGAGGGGCAATGTATATATATATTAATAATGGTAAACATTTATCCAATCCACCATGGGCAACGACATTTTTTTAGAGTGGACAACCTATATATATATATATATATATATATCTTTTTTTTATAAAAAAATTTGAGGGTGGGCAAATGCCCACCCTCCCTTGCATGTGGCTTCGCCACTGCAACTATAGTTATAGATACAGAAGATTGATTTAAATATATGTTACCACATATCTTTACACATTTCAAGGGTTATTAAGAAAAAATGTTAGAATTTTTTTAGTACAACTAATACCTTTTTTTATTTTATAATAATAGGGTCAAATAGAGATCTATAAACCCTTAGTTATATTTGCTATTCTTTTATGTGCTTGATATTCTCAAAAGGTTTATTGAGTATGGTATATTGGTATGACTATTATGTAGGTTTATAAGAGCATCTTGATGATAGGACCCAAACTTTTGACTAATTAACTTATGTTTCTCTTGTTATCATTTAAATTAAACTAGTGGAAGAGGTAGGAAAAAGACATAAGATGTTTTCTATTTTGCAAGTATTGCACAAAGCTGATTCTACAAAGTTCAAAAAGAACAATATGTCTTCTAATTCAAGCATTTGTAATCCCATTTTATTATTCGTGTATCAAATAATAAGGCGTATAGAATGCTATTAAATGTTCCTATAATCGCTATTGTTTTATATAGGTGGTATAAGAGCATGTTTCAATAGGTTATATAGCCTTTAATTGTTTAAATAGGTTAAAATTTTCAAACTAAAAAATATAAATTGAAGATTTTAAGATTTTAGAAAAATTCCTAAATTCTATTTGCATGAAATCCCATAATTGTTTGATGTTTCTTGTGATAAAGTCAATAGGTTGGTTGATTAACTTCACCAGATTTGTTAATTAAATTTGTGACTTATTATTGATTAAATCATATTTTCTTGTGAATAAGTCACAACATTGCTAAACAAGTATAAAAAGTGAGTTGTTAACCGAAAGTGTGACTTGTTATTGATTAAATCATATATTTATTATTTTTCGGATGTCCCTCGTAATTTGTTATGGTTGTGGTCCTTTTGATATACCTTTTCATATTTATGAGATTTTTGTTAATTTAATTCAAACTAAGGTTAGGGAAGATTTAAAGGACTAAGACTCACCTTGGCTGAACATAGTCTTAGACATCACTATAAGAAAATTGTTAAATACCGACGGAATTATACCGACGGAACATTTATCGCATGTGAATTGCGACGGGAACACATAATCCGTCGGTGGAAGAGATAACATTTGCGACGGAATATAAATCCGTTGCTAAAGTTGGTGCGAAAATTGCGCGGTTAATTATAGCGACGGAATAATGGCGATGAATATAATTCCGTCTGAAAATACGGACGGAATAATAATTTCGGTCGAAAAACGGGTCGGGAAAAAAATGGTTCACCGACGAAAAATATCCGTCGGTATATTGTAAAAAGTCGTCGGGATATTAGGTTCGGACAATTAATTCTACGACGGATTATTTTTATTATACCGGCGGAAACATTCCGTCGCCAAAATTAAATTAAATCGTCTTCCAGCCTCCCCCCTCTCTCCTTGCCCCGACTCTCATCTTCTCTGAATCTCCTCTCCTTTTCGTCCTCCGTCTGTGTCCGACCTGCTGCTGCGGCTCCGGCGACCACAAGGTCCTTCTTCTCCGCTCCCCCTGTCGTCTCTCCTCTGGTGGATCCGAAGGTAAGGCGTGGGTTATGCGTTTTTTTCATGTTTTTTAACTGATGTAATGCATTTTAATTGTTTATTTAGGTTTGTAAGGTCTTGTCTGAGTGTTATGCATGTTAATCATGGAA
>JAOSBM010000004.1:26453570-26466762 GCA_027568955.1 Erythroxylum tenue
TTCCTACACTTAGGATAGCTTATCAACACTTCAACTTCACAATTTCATCCACTAACACATACCCTTCGATACTCTCACTTCACTTCAACCAATTCCTCTCAAACACAAATTCAACACTCCAACTTGCTATTTCCAAGCAAAACCCAACAGCAAACTCAACAAGAAAGTAATATGCACATACACATTCCTCTTTTCGCACAGTCATACACAATCTCAATACACTATCTATAAAGCAACACAACCATACTCAAAATACAATTTCATTTATTAATCATTTAATTTCATTTAATAAATCAAATCTCTAAGAAAAAGGTTTGGGGTCCAACATCCTTGGCATATCCAATGGCCCTTTTTTTTACTAACTTCTCCACTTTTCAACATCTTCAAGCCAGAGTTGATCTCTTTTGTCTTTTACAAAGTTATTTTCCATCTTTTTATATTTTGAATGACTCTAAAATACGCTCAATTGGACAACGATAGGGAAAGTTGTACCCAAATCTAAGTTATCCTTTCAAAATCATCACCTATAAGATAATGAACTAAATATAGGAAAACCTCATAAGATCCATATTAAACATGTTATAAAGATGCCAAATACTAAGGAATTTAACCCAAAAAATCATGTCAACAATAAGCCTATAAAATTTTTTCACAATTAAACATATCTTGTCTTCAACCAATCAACAACATATAAACTTTAACTACTAACTTAACATCTAATGTTGGCCCCCTAAAATTTTTTCTTGAGAATCAAGTATGATTTGAATAAATTATGAGGTCCTTAAGGAATTATTTTGTGGAGTTAATTACTATGTTAATATTGGTAAGATCTTATGACATAGATTAATTGAATTGAAGCATTAATGTTATAAGAATGAATGAAGGGCATTGTTGGAAGTTCACTTAAGAGTATAAGACATAAGGCTTAAAGGAAGGGGCAAAATGGACATTGCACACTCATTAAGGCTATTAAAAGAAGAATAAGTTATTGTCTTGTATTTTAATAAGAAAGAATCGTGGATGAAGAGAAGAAGAGAAGAAAAGAAGAGAAAAAGAAGAGAAGAGCTAGGATTTGGAGATCTTTGAAGAGTTTGAAGCTTCAACAAGTAAGTATAAACATCGTTCTTCTTGATTAGATGAATGAAACATGTTTTGATGTTAGTTAAGGGATGAATATGTGTGGAAAGTTTCTGAGAATAGGTAAATGTATATGTTTAGTTTTTGGGGTTAATGATTAAAGATAGATTTTGATGTATTTGTCTTGATATTGGGTTGAAATGAGCTTGAAAATGAAGTAGAAGAGATGTTTTAATGTTAAGATAGGTTACACCTGAAAGATGAGAACTATATAGGTGATGAATGTTGGAAAAAGGTCTTCGGAATGAGTTTATGGGAACGTTCGCCGCGGCGAACACCAACAAATTCGCCGCAGCGAAGTCCAGTTTTTTGCACCGACATACTTTGATATTTTGGGAATAACTTTTGATGTAGAAGTCTAAATTGAGTGATTTTTAATTTGGTGTAAACTAGAGACATGAAGCTACAAATTGTATGAAGGAATGAAGTCTAAATTCAGTCTCTAAGAATCTAAAATTTTGGATAGAAGTTGAGCATAGAATTTTTGTTTCAGCATAAGTTATAGTTCAAATTGTTAAAGTATGACTTTCCGATTTCTACACCAAATTGAATGGAATTTTTGGCTATTGTCAAAGGAAATCAAGGAAGGCAAGAGGAGAAAAGTATAACGCACCTTTGAGCAAGTCTTTAAGAAAGAAAATCAAGGTGGGTACATGCTTATAATAGAGTAAATAAGCCACTACTATTTTTCTTTAAAGCAAGGAAGTTTAATGATTTAAATTGCATCATCAATGTTGCTTTCATTGCTTTTCGAATGAATTGTGAAATTGTTATATGCTTGCTACATGAATTGTGTGATGATTTATGAAAAGACTTTGAAAGTGATTTTTGTTTGAAAAGATAACATGCTTGTGAAATCAGGTTTTCGGAAATGGTTTTTGAAATATCTCAAGTTTTTGAAGAATCAAGTTTCGAAAAAATGTCATTTTAGGCAACAAGTTTACAAGTTATGAAATATGTGTTATGTGGGTTTGTGGTGGTCTCCTAAGTTATGTCACATGCACGTTGACCAAGTTAAAGGCTTCTCCCGCCTGCCCGCTAATGGCATGGAGCTCCTTCATGGACTCCTATAAGTTCACGGCTAGGCAAGACCATTAAATGGGATTGCGATAATACGTTCTATTCACGGCTACACAGGACCCTTAGGGAAAATGTGTAGTACGTTCTATTTTGGATCCACCCAAACTATTCTGATGTGCTTATGTGTTCATGATATGTTTGACATGATGAATGCATACATGATTTGTACTATTGTGAATTTTTGACAAATTGAGAATTGCATGAAATAAGCATTTTATGATTTTTAAATGCGGAATTACTATGGTTATGAAAAGGTTCAATGAAAATGAGTTTTATAAAGGGTTTTTGCTTGTTTCTCGATTATAAACTTGTTACCCACAAGCTTCAAGCTCACCCCCCTTTCATCCCCATCTTCAGGTAATAAGTAAGAGGGCAAGTGATCAAGAGCATAAAGGCATTTGGAAACTAGAAGTTAGTTAGCTTTTGTACGAAGTTAGTTTGATTTTTGAGTAGCTTTAATAGTGTATCGAACATGAGCATCCATGTGTAATTTTGTATTAAGCGAATGATGTCATGTTTATAAGTGATTAAAGCATTGTAAAACTCCTTCCCTTTTGAGATTATTGAATGTGAATTGTTGTTATTTATACATGTGAGATGTGTTATGGAAAAAGAATGATAGCAAATTGTGAAAGATGAGAAATTGTGTTAAGCAAGGAATTAAATGAGTAAAGAGATTAGAGAGTACGATGAAATAACACTGGTAGTTGAATTATCATGAATTGTTGTTACCTTAGAGGAATTAAATTCGGGACAACTCAGAGTGAAAGTAACGTTTGGATAGATGGAGAAGCCAAGGGAAGGGTCTTGTATGAACTTTTCTCGAAAGGTACTAGTATAGTCAATTTTGCATTTTTTTCGTGGCGAAGTCAAGCATCTCGCCGCGGCGTAATTATCCCGAGAGGAGTGGAAGGAAAAAATTTTGGACTTTCGCGAACTTTTCCTGAAGGGTTTCAGCAGAAGTGTTGATCCGTTCATCGTGGCGAAACATGAAGTTTGCCGCGGCAAACTTTTAGGGACCCAAGACCCAACATATTTTTTGGCTTCATGACTCAAGAGTAGGACTCCAGAAACGAGGCCCACATGTTACGACATCAAAGCATCAAGATGAATCGAAAATGGTTAAGGAGATTTAATTGGAACACGCCCAAATTTTATGGTTCAAGGGTTGGACTCTAAAAACAGGGTCCAACATTTGTGGTATCAGAGTAAGAAGAGATTACAAGGAACCACGCTCAAGTATGATGGTATTTTGTTAAGAGTTGGATTCCGAAAACGGGATCTAACATTTGTGGTATCAGAGCAAGAAGAAATTACAAGAAACCATGCTCAAGTATGATGATATTTTGTTAAGAGTTGGATTCCGAAAACGGGATCCAACATCTAAAACAAGAACCAATTCTACTTTTGTAGATGTACAGAGACATTTAACATATGCCACAAGCCTTTAAATCTTTAGGTGTACCTAGTGGATGATTTATAGTCTCTTGAGAGTTTACTTAAATATTACCCATAAACATTAACCTAAACTCCTTATTTTTTCACATTTAACAATACAAGATATACATATTCAAGCTTTAATCGAATTGCAAAACTTAAGCACATAATACTTCTTAAATAGACCACTATACAAACAAGACAAGATAAACACTATTCTACCTCCTTCATCAACTTTAAACACTTCAATTTGACATGCCTCACTAGGTATCACTCATTCACATAATTGTTTAAGATTTTTGTGAGGTACTATTATCATCTTCTTCTTCTTCAGAAAGTGAACTTACCATAAGGTTAATATTCATCTAATCTCTACTACTTAAATAAATATATACAAGAAAAGATCAAAAGGACTTTGAATAAAGTTGTAACAGAGCCAAACAGTTAAGTAGACTACAAAAGAAAGGGATTAGGAGAAATAAAATATGCACAATTAGTAGAGTAATAACAAATAAATCAATTTTCACATCACTAACTCCCCATATTCTTGCAACCACCTCTTTTCCATTACTCTTTTCAATCACAATAATCCATGGAAATCAATTTTCAAAACTTAATTTTTCCTATCTTTTTTGTCTATTTTTCATTTTAAAATTTTTTAATTGACTTGAGATTCCCATTTTTACATTGCCTCTTTCATATACTTTATCAATTCCCCCACACTTATTTTCTTACATCCTATTCCTAAAAATATCGAAACATATGTAAAAACTCTAATAATCATGAATTAGGGAGTAAAAAACTAATTTTTCTTTTTAGGCTAAAAGTTTTTGCGAAAAGAGTTACCAAGAAAAAGCTTAAATTTCATATAAGGCTCAAAATGGCTCATTAATGGATTAATGTATAAAGGATAGGTAGCTTGATTCAAACTCAATTTTTAATATTTGTACACATCTTACATGTAATCTAAAAAAAAGATGAAATTGAAGCTATAGAAATTCAAAATATAAGAAAGATTCTATATAAAAAATAAAAATTTTGCATTAAGGTCCAAATTCTCACGGGATACTCAACTCAAATTAAAGTACAATCACTTAACAAATTCAATTTCGTAGTATTCATAAAATTATGATTTGCATATTATTCACTTAATTATATTATACTTCTAATTTTTACCAGTTCTTCTCAACTCAATATCATGTATAAACTCATATCATCATCTTAAAGCTACTAATGAGAACCTAAACACATAACCTAAAATGAAAGCTAAAAAACAAAAAATTTATTTATGTTTTAAATTAGTGGAACTAGATCAAACTCGATAACCTCACACACACTTAGAACAATATTATCTTCAATATTGTGCATTAAGAGTAACGTAATAATGTAATTTAGAAAACTCCCTAAACACCTATATAGTTGAAATGGAACTTTCCCATTAAGAAATGTTCTACCGTACTTAAATTCTATACAACATTCAATATTGCCAGGGGATCATAAGTAATAAAAATTAAATTGCACTTAGATATTCAATATTCTTATTTCAAACGAAATAATAAAAATAAAAGACTATTAAATGACCTCTGAATTGATTTACCTAGTAGCGATATGAACAATCCTTCCTTTATCAAAAGAAGTCAGGTTCCTTCTCTTCTCTCTACCCACCCATGGTATATAATTTAAAACATCATAAACCTAACTACATGTAAACATGTGTGTCGAGCTAAAATCACTAGGACAAAGGAGGTGATAGTGGAAAGCATTATAAATAAGCTCACATAGAATCCAATATGGAGCATATACATGTATTTTCTCCATGAAGTCTATCAATTGATGATGTCACTTGTTGCATTGTTACTGTTTTCAACCTAATAGTTATCCTAATTCCCTCATCTTGTTCATCAACATCTTCAACTTATCTCACTTTTTAACCTTGATTTTTTGGATACTGTATCATGTTTATATAGATTAATCCACTTATTATTCTCCCAATCATAACTAATAATTTTATATGATTATTATTGATATAATTTCTCTCCAGTCTTCATAACTCCAACGTTGAAGACTAGATCATCAGCTTTACCCCTTATTTCTATAATAACTAACTAATTAATATTGGGTTCATCAAATTTTTATCTTATAACCTACATCGATCCACATTGCTGAGGGAGTGTAGCATTAATGATGACAATCATACCAGTGGTATCTTGTCTAAACTATTAAAGGGCATGTCTATAATGTAATTTGATTTAACTCATTAGACTGAAGTTGTAACTTGTGCACTAGCCAGGGTTATATGGCTAAATGCTTACACAATAAGTGCATCAATCTAGCAAAATAAATGATACCCAATTCGAAACTATGCAATGCATCCCTCTGATTCTACCCATTATGACTTGTTGGCTTTTCTTTGTGAAAGCTTAACCTCTTATCCTCCAATGGCTACCTGAGATGGTTCTTAGTTTGGACATAAGAGTATAAGACCAAGAGTTTATGCTTAGACTTCTCTATATTGACATAAAACTCTTTTACCATCTTTGGGTGATAGCTCCTCATAAATTCAACAAGTCATCATGTTGTAAACTTTAGAGCATTTTCCAAATCTTAAAGACCTTATCAAATTTAGAATTATGATCTTTTCCACGAACATATTGTTGTTATTCCTCTTATTATACCATTTCTTGTTCTCCTGATTTATGAACCTCAAAATGTCCTCTGAAGGGGTAGTATTAAAGAAGATGAAGGATTCTGACTCCTACTAGTCTTTATCTTGGAAGAGCCATCCTTTCAACACATTAAAATAACTATACTAACATTTCATCATGCTTCACAAACTCCACTCCATAAACTCACACCATAACAACACTTCTTTCATAGTTCCAACAATCACACAAATCACAGTGTCTAACACAATACATCATAATCAGTACAAACTCCACAATTCCATAAAAGTAGTAATATTGTCCACAACTTTTCTCCATTTAAGCTCATTACTTAACTTCAATGTACTAGTACTACGAAATTAGAGAGATTAACTTACCTGTATAGTATAGAACTTAAAATATGTGCCCAATATCTCCTAAAAGTCCTTGAACACCATTTCCAATATGTGTCCTCTTAATGAGAAAATATGATAAAAGGATAATAAGTTGGTATTCTAGGTGTTTTTATGTTTTATAGAAGGATTTGGTGTTTGGAGGGTTAGATTTTAAATTTGAAGTCGAGTATTGGGTGAAAATAAGGGAATTTAGCATTAAATGGTGGTAGAGAAGAAGGAAGTAAGATTTTGGGTTGGAAAAACTCAGAGTTTTAACTTTTGTATTATTGGGTTCCAAAATAAGACCGATGTCGAACACACTTTGATATTGGCTCCAGTTTTGTTCTAGTTCTTCAAAGTGTTGCTTGCTTATGAGACCGGTGCCAAACATACTTTCTATTATAGTACTAGTTCTATTCTGCTTCTTGACACTCTCCTACATTGTTTCAATATCGACTTATGTCTTACTTTGCAAACCGACACTAGTTATCCTCCACAACCCTCAATTCATGATTTAACTTAATTTTTTTAGCTTCTTTCCATTAAGTCTTCTCCCTTATGAATTTTGACTCATTAAATATGATACATATGCATGAATTTACATAAAATAATGCATAACCTATAACCTAAAAACTTGTCAAACCAAAACTTAATAAAGAAAATATGTTAGTTAAAACACAAAAACTACTGGAAAACTTAGAAATTTTAACCCCCTACACTTAAACATGGCATCACCCTTAATGTCAAACAAATAAGATATTAAACTAAATCAAATAGGGTAACTAAAGTTGAGAAGTCTTCACTAATTCCATACAAGTTTGGTGAGGTAAAAAGTTAAGAATTTCACAAAAATTACTTATAAAATAAAATATATATTAAAGATAGGCGTGTATTTCTTTGGCATGTTTGATGCTTATTATACCCTTTTTAACTACTATATTTTTCAACATCTTTGAGCTAGAGTTGACCTAGCATGCCTTCGAAAAAGTTTTTGTTCATTTTTTTTATCTTCTAAATGACTCTAAATTTTCTTATTAGAAAACAGTGGAGAAAGTTACACTAAAATTCTAGTTATCCTCTCAAAATCATCTCCTATAAGATAATGAACTAAACATAGAAAAATGTCATAAATTTCATATTAAACATGCTATAGAGATGTCATATATGAAATAATTTAACCTCAAATAATATGTAAAATATAGACCTAAGATATGTATTTCTCACTTCTTTAGATGTAAAGTTATCAGGATTTGAACAAGTACGGAAACTTCATACTAATGACAATGCCTTTGGTAATGTATATTTGGTATGTGAAAACGAGGTGTTTGATAAGTTTTATAGGCACAGTGAGTATTTATTTTATGAAATAAATTATATGTGCCTATATATCCTATGTACGAGCTTTTTATACATGATGCACCTGGTGGAGATTTGATTGGTCACTTTGATGTTTAAAAGACCTTAGGTACATTAAGGGAGCATTTTTTATTGGCTTAAGAAGAGACGTGATGTAGAGATAGTGTGTAGTAGGCGTATGACTTATAAGAAGACTAAATTTATAACTTTAAGACTAAATTTATAACTTTACTACATGGATTTATAACTTTACTATATGGATTGTATATGTCTTTGCCTGTATCTAAGGAACTTTGGATGGATATTTGTATGAAATTTATGATAAAACTACTATTGTGCTATTTCTACTCTAAAAGTTTTTTCTATCATAAAATAAATACTCATTATCTAAGACAAGTTCACATAATGTTAATAAGTAATATAATGTTAATTCCACAAGGAAGTTAAACAATTTAGATCAATCTCCTCCTACTAAATAGTCATATAATATAAATAGGTTGATTATTGAAAAAGTTGAATAACAAAATGAAGTGAAATCTAAATAAATGATTAACCCACTAAAATCAAAGTAAAGCAAATAATCAAATAGAGAAATAAGTTATAAGTAATGTTTAGTTAAGAAATTCCCCTTAGCATCATCTTTACAATCATAATGTAATAAACTTAGAAGATTTTTAATATATAGATCGATCGAAATTCTTAGATTATGAAATTGCTCCCTAAACCCACAACCATATATTCTCAAGTTGATTAATTGAGATCTATATCCAATTAAAGCCCCCAAGAAAACATTGAGTTTTATGAATTTTTATGAACGGTTTGACTCTAACATTAGAGGATTTATGTTATATCTCTAACACTTTATTAAACTCCTAATATCTAAGTAGTGGTCCTTTATAATTGCTATCTTTAATTAAATATTCTTTAAGAACATTTAAAGATAATTTAAAAAATAAAAGCCACTTCGTAAATAATATTGAATCAATCCTTAACAAAGACAATACTGTGATTTTCCTTTTTTAAACTTGTAAAGCAATTAGCCACATATCGTCCTTGTATCGACAATCATAAGTGGTAAAATAAAAGACATCAAGGTATAAAGAATTTTAGAAATCTATATATTCTAAGTAGCTTTGATTTCATAGGATGATCTCAAATCTTCTTCTTTAACAAAAACCACTATGAAGTTTATCTCTAAATGGTTGTCTTCCTCTTGGAGGCTAACCTTAGGTTTATAATAAAAGAAAATTTGAAAAAAAAATACGACCTATATCTCAAAAATTAGGGTTTACCATCTGTTTTATATGTTTTGGTTGACTCGAACATTATTTGGGTCATAAACGTTTCTTAAACCGTATATCATATTGCTTCTTTTCTAAAGGGTGAATAAATCTAACATGCCTTTGTCTTAAGTCATATATTTTCCTATAACTTTTATAAATATGGACATGACTCTGACACGCTCATCTCATAGACCCTATATCTTATTATAACTTCTTTTCAGGGGTATATAGATTGAGACATTGAATGATGAGATCCTTCGTAATTTTGTTTATGATGATGTTAGTCTTGCTTATGTAGATTGTATTATAAACTCACTAAAAGTAAGAAGAAAGATACCAATAGGAGTAGTACGGTTTTAGATATTATTCACACATATATTAGTGGACCTTTGAACCCTATCATTGATGGAAATAAGTTGTTTTTAAATTTTATTGATGATTACTCTTGATATGGTTACATATATCTGATCAGTAATAAGTTTGAAGTCCTAGAGAAGTTTAAAACATTTAAGGAAAAGTTTAGGAATAACTTAATAGAATCATTAGTGTTGTTAGGTCAAAACCTAGTAGACAATATTATAGTAAACATAAAGATCCGTGTCAAGAGAAAAGACCATTTTTTTAGTTTTTAAAGGATTGTGACATAACTTTATAATATACCATATCGAATATACTTGAGTGTAATGGAGTAGTAGAAAGGTACAGTTGCACAATAAAGGACATAATGAGTAGCGTAATTGCTAGATTAAAGCTCTTTAAATATTTTATGGGTGAGGTATTAAAGACAACACTCTACATCCTGAATTGTGTTCCTAGTAAGATAGTTCCCTAAACTCCTTCTAGGTTATGGACAGGTAGGAAGCTTAGTTTGAATCATTTGAGATTTGGGAATGTCTAACAGAGATAAAAATTTATAACCTATTGAGAGAGAAGTTGGACTCTAAGATAACTCTCTTGAGTTCTTTATAGGCTATCTTGAAGGTTTAAAAGTTTATATATTTTATTTTCTTATTCGTTGTACTAGAATTGTAAAATGGTTGGCCATAAATTTTTTGGAGAATGATGTAGGGGATGTATCTTTGAGAGTTGAAGGAGTTGAGGAGCTTAAACCAGTAACAATACATATTTCTATGGTGCAAGAGAGAGTTGTTAAGGTAATCTTAAACGTACCCTTAGAGGTACCTAGCTAGGGACGATTTAGGCTAAGATATAGCTCTTGATGTTGGAGATAGTGTAACTATCAATAAACATGCTATGGTGGAGACTCAACCCGATTCTAAAACATTATTAAAGTGTTTATAGAGAGATAAAAGGTCTATATCCTTTAATAATTTTTTTGTTTATATAGGTGAGACCATCTATTTTTTAGGAGAGATTATGAATCCTATTACTTATGATGAAGTAATGAGGAGTGATCATTCTGATACATAGATAATGGTTATGAAGGAGGAGATGAAGTCTATGGAAAAATAATGATGTTTGTGAGTTGATTAACATTCCAGATAGGTAGAAACCTATTGGCTAGAAGTGGGTGCTTAAGACCAAGAGATATGTTAAAGGCGAATTTGACAAGTTTAAACCAAAGCTTATATATAAGAGTACACTCCAAAAGAATAAGTGAACTACATTGAGACTTTCTTACCAATCTTAACCAAGGACTTATTTTAGATCATTATAATGTTAATAACTCATTTTAATTTTTAAGCTTCACTGGGTAAATGTCAAGATAACCTTTTAAAATAATGATTTAGTAGAGAAGGTGTATAAATAGCAACTCAAAGATTTCGAGGTAAAGGGGAATAAGCATTAAGATTGCAAATTAAAGAAGAGAGTATTTATAAATTGAAGCAAGCATCACAAAAGTGGTAGTTGAAATTTCATAAGGTGGTCACAACTTTAGATTTTAAGGAGAACACACTTGAATCTTATGCATACTCCAAGTGAGAGCAAGTTTGTGTTTCTAGTCTTATACATGGATGTCATATTACTTGTCAACAATGACTTGACCATGATATATAATATGGAGAAGATGCTTTTAAAGAACTTTGACATCAAAGATCTCAAGGAGATAGTTCTTAGAATGGAGATCTATAGGGATATATTCAAGAAAGTTTTGAGCATAAGTCAAAAGGATTATATCAATAAAGTGTTAAATTTGGTTCTACATACAAGACTATAAAGCCAATATATCACCTATAATCAAAAGGTGATAAGCTAAGCAAGGAGCAACATACCTTTAAGTTAAGAAATGAGAAACATCCTTGCAATGAGGTGGAGAAAGAATGGATAAGTTCCATTCATTACAGTGGTGTAACTAGGAGCCTAATGTATTAAGAGGTTTGAAATATGCAAGATAATGCTTTTAGAATTAGTACTCTTGGCAATTATTTGACAAATCTTGGTCATAAACACTAGGTTATAAAGAAGACAGTGTTATGATATATGTGTAAGACCATAGATTATATGTAAGACAATTTGGATAATATTGGGTATGTTGATGTTAACTTTGGTGGGTGTTCTAATAATAAGAAGAGTTGTGTCCTACAAAAGCTTTAAACAGTTTATTTTGGCAACCTCAATTATGAAAGTTGAGGTTATAACTAGTGTTGAGGCAGGAGTGCATACTAAGTGATTAAAGAATTTTATTTGAGGAATTAAGATTGTCGATTTGGTCAATAAAAATAGCATGATACATTATGATAACTCGTCCATTATATTAGTTTCCAATAATACAAAGAGCATTAATGGAGCCTAGTACTTTAAGTGTTGGGCATGGGTTAATGATGGTGATATATTTTGTGAGTACATTGCCAATACAAACATGTTAAAGAGGCTAAGGCTTATCGATTTCATAATTATGTAAGTAATAAGGATAATATGTTATCTTATGATATTTTATTATAGTACAAGTTTGTGACTATTACAACATTTGAGATTTATACAGTTGTAGGTCTTACACTTTTTTATTTCTTTGTGATGTTTGAAAGGCATACATGTTGTAATATTAGTATATGTAATTCCTTTTATCTAGAAAGTTATGACTTCTTTATGGAAGGAGATAGTTTATTCCAAAATCGACCTTAATGGTTAATAGTTCTTTAAGGAGCAGGATGTTTTTTGGCAATTGATCTCTTTATAAGATTAATGGTCTTTTTTAGGAATCGTAAGTTATGTTTTAAGATTGATGTCTCAATTCAACACTGAATTGATATGCTTATGTATGGTTTATGATTTTACGAATCACATGTGTAATCCACACTGCATTAACATTACACCAAAGAATACAGTTAGTGAACTATTTATGCTTGTGAATATGGAAAGTTGTATGTTGATTACAATATATTAACTAACATTGTGCAATATGGCTTGTTTACTTAATTAAGTTCTTCATAGTAAAACTTTTTTTCCAAAATTACTTCAAAAAAACCATTAAATCTTGATTAGTTTCATTCAAGTTAGTGAATGTTATTTTTTCTATATGAATTACAATTAATTATTTTTTTTTACAACTTAGTAGAGAGACTTATAAGCCTTAGTTATACTTGTGATCCTTTTATGAGCTTTTTATTATCTAGGACTATTAGAGCACCTTAATGATATGACCTAAATTTCTCACTAATTAACTTAGACCTTTCTTGCCATCTCATAATATTTAAGTAACTTATGATAATCATATATTCTAATATTTTATGGTGCCAATTATTATTGTTGGCGTGAGCTGTCATACAATTTAATTTAGAGAGATCTAATCAGAGTATTTATAGAAAGAATCCCATTGTAAAATTCCAAAATTACAGGGGTCAAGCATAATTATAGTCGTAGATCATGTATTCCTTAGAATAGCCTTCCCAGTATCGTTATA
>JAOSBM010000004.1:26481297-26491860 GCA_027568955.1 Erythroxylum tenue
CATTTAAGGTTTCAATGGTGACAGCATTGTTGTTGACTGAGAAGGTGACTGAAAAATAGAAAAGACAATGTAAAAATCAGTATAAATGCAGGACAATAATGATACTTAAAGCATTAAAGCAGTATCTCTATAGAGAATCTGATTACACATTATAAAACACCTTTGGGTTGAATACATAATATATATAATTAGATTTCCACATAAAGGCGATCAGAGTACAAACCATCAACTCTCATAATACTACCATCTTTAGGTGAATAGATCATTTAAGCAACGACTTTCCTCTATCTAATGCATATGAACATCTCAAAACTCTATATAAGGTCAACACCTTTGGACAGAATAACCAAACATAAGGTCAGAGACATCCCCAACATGTGAGCAGAACAATCCAAAATACTGACTTGGAAGCCCACTTTGGTGACTACATTCAGATCAGTAACCTAGAAAGTCCACAAACACAAGGGATACAACTTTATGCCGTCCTCACATTCTATATGGGCATAATGTATGTGAAAATCGGTCATAAATGAAAAAACTAGATTCACAATTAAATAATCACATACTAACACCAAAAGCATTGTCTTTAAACTTTATTTTAGACTTTTAAAATAAAAAATCTCAATGAGAGTGTCTATCGTACTTTCCTTAATACCAAACCTACCACACGAGCCTTAAAACTTTAAATGTCTCCCTCATAAGCTGTTTAGAGTAAGAAAATGCACTCAAAATTACCTTTAAAAAGTTTTAAAAACTTTTCCGTAATCCAATTACCAACGTAATAAATCAAGAAAAATTGAAAAATCACTTTAAAAATTCCCCGAACCCGAAAACTGACCCAAAAGGACCCGGGGTATCTTTATGGGAATTATGAAATTTGTCCTTTTTTTAAAAAAACACTAGAGCAAAATCCGTACAGCTGACATGGCAAGCCACGTCAGTGCTCGTGCGCTGCACGCGCGTGTGCTAACGCTTGCCAGATGCGCCTGGCCCGCGTGCGTCATGCGCTACCCACGCGCAAATGTGCCTATTATACAGTGCATGCAATGCATGTGCTGACACGTGTCCCGATCCCAGCGGTCCACATGTCGAGCCAGATGCGGCGCGTGCCACACACATCCACCAGCGTGTGGTAACACTTGGCGGCACGCGCCAGCCGTATCTCCACTTCCTCGTTACTGTAGCAACACCAGGCGCGTGCTGCATCGCCCTACAATGGGGAGGGCAATTTTTGGCATGCCAGGATGTCGTTTTTAGCTCCGTTTGGCCTATTTTTCAAAGCTAGCCTTATGTATACTACTTTTACGTAATTATATACGTAAAAATCAAAAAATGAATCAAAAACTGAAGAAAACCGTAATGAATGGAAATCGAAAAAACCTTCATTTTTGTCAACCCGATCACGTAACCGCTCTGATACCATGTGTAATACGTAGTATAGGCCCTATTACGTACCTAGGATCATACATGAAAGGATAAAAATGAAGGAAATGTGGAATACCTGATTTCGGTTCCATTCCGAGTTTCGAAGCAGTTTTTGATGCCGAAACGAGCTTCGATCCTCCTAGGACAGTTGAGGAAGTTGTTCACAGACACTCGATTTAGGCCTTTCTACAGTTTTCTCAATACACAAGCTCTTTTAACAGGTCAGAGAACCGTATGGTTACGATTGATATGAGCAACTGTAGGAGACCTTAACCTTTATATAGCTTCCATATCGGGCTTCCTTATCAGAAGGCCGATATGGACCAGACCCACACTCAAAGGAATCTATTTTTTACCAAGACTTCGACCCATTAATCTAGGTCATTTATTGGGTCACTTTATATCCTTATTTGGATCAAATTACGTAGCTTAACCGATAATTTATTAAAAACCAAAATTACAATTAATAGTTGTCCACTTAAGAGGAAAAAGACAAAATTGTCCTTAAGGACAAAAATGACGAACAAGGAGAAGTAGTAAAGTACAAAGGATAAACAAGCAATTGGTGTTTAATGAAGTTGCTTATTTTAGGCAATAATAGTCTCATTGCTTAGACTTGTAAAAGATGTCAACCATGTAAAAGGTAATTGATACACTTTGTTTGTACTTGGGTGTTTAGTTTGTTAACAAATACCATTACAGGTGCCTAGATTCTCTTCTTTGCATCCACTATTTCCAGTTTAGTAGCAATAGCATCTATTGTGTTTCCTTCTTTAGTCACTTTAGGTTAGCACCTCACCCACAAAGAGCCACCAAAGCTTTAGGTTTTCATTTTTTTCTCACCGCCGGTACTATTGAGAGCACCAGCAGGAGATCAACACCTTACCAAAAGAGCAAAGATTATACTTCTCTTTTTACATGACAGCCTATACACCACTAGTATGACCTGAGGGTACCCTCGCTGACGATGAAAACTTCCTCTTAAACGCCCCTGTGCCTACGGTGTACGGTAATGACATTTGGGTGTGGTTCCTGGACAACATGTTTGAGATTGTGTGTGCAGATTTCTCAATGTAGCTACTGGATCGATTATATGGTAACCAGTTACCAGTTGTACGCCTTAGTTGTAACTGCCATGTGATTCTATTGTTGTGGTTAGAGCATGGATCCACCTTTCTTTGGAAGTTGATGATACTTTAGGTTCACCCACAGCTAGCTTGGGCAAGGGTAGGAAGGATGCTTGCTAAAGCCCACTCTTACAAAGAGTAAAATAAGCAACAAAAAGGACTCTGATATGGATGAGTATTTTATTATAAATCTATTAGAGGAGTATGAGCATTTTATTAGGAGTCTATTAGAGGAGTATTTTATTTTTAGTAGAAGTATATTATTTCCCTATTATTTCTGCACTAGTTTGGTTATAGTTATGTTAATAAAAACAGCTTGAATAGGATTTTTTTTCTAAAGTCCTAAAATAACTTCAATAGTAGTATCTATAAGAGGCCTAGTTTAGGTGGAATTTTTATATTTTTTTGCCTATATAAGGCGATTATGTTATGCAATAAAGTAAGGAAGAAGTTATCATAAAAATTAGCTAATTAGAAGTAAAGTAATTTAGCCAATCTTGGTAGAACTTGTCTTTGACAAATGCTGCCAGTTTTTCATCACCAAAAATAGGTTCTGCAAGGAAGGGAACCAACGTAAATAAGGGGAAAGAGATTAACTTTCCTGAGAATCGTCCTTGGACTTAATCCTGAGCACGAGCACATAACAATTTGGTATCACAAAAAGAGTTCATGGACGAAACAGGTCCTTCAGTTATAGAGCAATCTTCGGTAGATTGACATATGGATCAGAGGATACAGGCATTATAGATGAGGCAGCAAGAATTGAAGGCTCAATATGCAGAGATTATCTACATGCTTGCAAGGTTGGAAGGTGCAAAAGCGAGTGAGTATTAGGCACCATCACCACCACCACGGAAGGAGAGGACCAATGGGGGCAGCAGGGCAAGAATGGTGCCTAAATATACTAAGATGGAATTTCCAATGTGCAATAGCTCGATGGATCCGTTGGTTTGGCTTCACAAGTGTGAGCAATTTTTCCTAAGCCAACAAACAACGGAGGAGGAGAAGGTAAGATTGGTTGCCTTTCATTTAATAGGGGAGGCTCATGTGGTTCTTCCAACTTGAACAAGAAGAACCAAGAATGCATTGGTACTCTTTCAAAACCATTGCAATATGAGATTCGGCCCTCACCTTAGCAACAACCCTATAGGAGAATTGGAAAACCTCAAATAGACAAGGAGTGTAGAAGAATATCAACGTCAATTCCAAACACTGCTGGCTCAAATCATAGGGCTTCCATGAGACCTGTAAGTAAATCTATTCACGACTGGGATGGTAGAAGGGTTGCAAATCGAGATGGAGATGCAATATCCTGTTAATCTTAGGGCTGCAATGAACTTAGCAAAAGCATGTGAAAGAAAATTACAATGTATGCAGATGCAATACACCCAAGGGGCAAGAGGCAGCCGAAACACCACCTTATGGCCATCTTCGCAGCTGGACAGTAGTAGTAACAACACCAACACGAGTGCAACCACACTTTTAGGAAGTAAGATAAACTCAGGGGCTAAAAAAAGAACTTCCAGTATAGCAAGTATTCCACCCCCAATGGGAAGACGCTTAACCAAAGCGGAAATAGTTTAAAGAAAAGAGAAGGGGTTGTGCTACAATTGCGACGAGTCTTATTCGGTGGGGCACAAATATAAGAGACTATTTTAGATTGAGGTTGAAGATTCTGAGGAAGAAGAGGAGGAGATATCTTTGCATACCATCATTGACATAACTTGGCTTGAGGGCAAGCTCGATGTCAAAGAGGGAAGTAATGATATAGATGAGTTTTTTATTAGGAATCTATCAGAGGAGTATGAGTGTTTTATTAGGAGTCTATTAGAGTATTTTATTTTTAGTATAAGTCTATTATTTCCCTATTATTTCTGCACTAGTTTCTGTTATAGTTATGTTAATAAAAACAGCTTGAATATGAGTCTTTTTAAGAGTCCTAAAACAACTTAAATAGGAGTCTTTCTAAGAGTCCTAGTTTAGGTGAAACTTTTATGTTTTTTGCCTATATAAGGCTATTATGTTATGCAATAAAGTAAGGAAGAAGTTATCATAAAAATTAGCTAATTAGGAGTAAAGTAATTTAGTCAATCTCGGCTGACAAGTGCTGCCAGTTTTTCATCACCAAAAATAGGTTCTGCAAGGAAAGGAACCAACGTAAATAAGGGGAAAGAAATTAGCTTTCCTAAGAATCATCCTTGGACTCAATCCCAAACACGGGCACATAACAGACTCTTATTTTGTCTTATTTTGTTCTTTATGAAGCTCTTGACCTTCATAAAGAGCAATAAAAGGATCATATTTTGTCTCTTTTTGTTCTTTATTTAGGCCACATTTAGAAGGAATAACTATAAGATAATGCCTAATTATTTTTACAATTTCGCAATTCTATTGATAATGATGTCATTGCTCTTAATAATCAATGTGAGTAAGGAATTAATGAATTATTTAAAATTTTATATTTATAAAAGAATATTTCACATATTTATGAGGTATGTAAGGGATTTTACCAAACTGAATAACAAGATCAAGCACTTCAGACATATTTTATTAATTTCAAAAATATTTATGAAGAACTAAACGTTTTGTTACCATTTAGTCCCAATGTTGAATTTCAACTAAGTTCAAAGGGAGTAGATGTCAGTAATGAGTTTTCTGGCTGATCTTAACTCTCAATTTGAAGTTGCCAAGTCTAAAATTCTTTCTATTGTTGAAATTTTCTTTTTTACGTAAGATTTTTAAACGACTACTCAGTACAGATGTCATTACTTATATTCCTCCCAACATTCAAACCTCTAGTGCCTTCTTAGGTTAAAATAATGGATTTGACACTGAAAAGTCAACTCATTAGACTTATAGCAAAGTAGGAGGGAAATGAAATTGGGACCATAGGAATCAAAATGTCAAAACAATTAACTGTTGATATTATCATAAGTCAGGCCATACTAAATGTACTTGTTAGATACAAATGAACAAATCTTAGAAATCTCATTCTACTCATGTCACAACTACCATTACACTTAACTTATACGTGGAAAAGACAATTACAGTTTCTGCAGATGAGTTTGCTAAGTTTACACAGTACCAAGAACCATTAAAAAGTTCATCTCCTCCTATCACTTGTATTGTCGGTTTAAGTAACACACCTTCATGTCTCCTTTCATCTTCATCACAATGGGTCATTGATTTTGGTGTCTTATATCATATGACAGGTAATTCTAGTCTTTTTTTTTCTACTTTTCATAAACACTCGTCCCCTTCTATGTTAAATTATTTGATGGATCTACTTCCTTTATTATTAGATCTGACACTGTTATTCTCACTCCATTAATATCTTTATCATCTATCTTAAACCTACCAGGATTCTCTTTTAATTTATTATCTGTGAGTAAACTCGCTCATGTCGTAAATTATTGTATCTTATTCTTTTTCCCGATCATTGTCCTTTTTAGGATCATACGACAAAGAAGATTATTGGTAAAGGATAAGAATCAAGAGGTCTATACATTCTAGATACACAAGTGCCAAGATCCATTACTTGTGTTTAAGTGTCTTAACTTCTTTTAAAGCTCATTGTCAGTTAGGACATCCTCCTTTACCTCTATTGAAGAAGTTATGTCCTTAGTTTCATAATGTATATTACTTAGGTTGTGAGTCTTGTTAATATGCCAAACATCATTGTTTGCCTTCACTTTCTCGATTTACAAAAAGAGCTAACTTTCTGTTTGAATTAGTACATTTTGATGTTTGGGGTCCAAATCTCGTTGTATCTAAAACTATGTTTCAATATTTTGTCACATTTATTGATGATTTCTCTAGTATAACTTGGCTTTATTTAATGAAAACTCGTTTTGAGTTATTTTCACATTTCACTGCCTTTTGTGCTAAGATCAAAACTCAATTTAATGTCTTTATTCATACATTGAGAAGTTATAATGCCAAAGAATTTTTTTTTCACATCATTCCAAACTTCCATGATCCAGAATGGCATTCTTCACCAATCATCATGTGTTGACACACCGTCTCAAAATGATGTCGTTGAACAGAAAAATCAATATCTCCTTGAAACTGTCAAGCCACTCTTATTTCAAATTTATGTTACTAAACCATTTTGGGTTGATGTTATCTCCACAACCTATTTTTTGATTAATCGTATGCCTTCATTTATTCTTCATAGTCCTTATAATATTCTGTTTCCCAATAAACCTTTCTTTCTTATTTCACCACAGATTTTTGGTAGTACTGTTTTGTAAATGATGTTCATCCTTAATTTACTAAATTAGATCCTAAATCTTTGAAATGTGTCTTTCTGAGTTACTCTCACCTACTAAAAGGATATCAGTGTTATTGTCCTACTCTAAACAAATATCTTGTATCAGTTGATGTTTCCTTCATGGAACACATTCCCTTCTTTCCTAATTCTTCGGTTTCTGAGAAGGTGGACGACGACCTGTTAGTTTACAAGATCACCTATCACACTATAACGGTTGTCTCTACACATGATCCTCTTACATAACCACAACAACCACCTATTTGCTTGGTCTATTCCAAAAAAAAAAAGATCATCCTAATACAAGTTTGTTGCCTATCTTTTCTTCGTCATCAAATCCCACAACATGATCCAAAACTTCCAATTTCTCTTTTCAAAGGTAAATGTCAATTTACTTATCCTATTTCCTCTTTTGTCTTTTATAATCCTTTGTCTTCCTCTTCTTGTTCCTTTATTGTATCACTTGATTTTGTGACCCTCCTGAAAAAATGTTCATGAAGCCTTATCTCATCCTGGTTGGCATATTGCTATGATAAAGGAGATGAATGCTTTAGATGCTAATGGTACATGGGATTTAGTGAACTTACCTAATGGAAATTATTAGCTCAAAGTTTATGTTTAACGATTTTAATGATAACTTTATAATATTTCAAAATTCAAATTGGATTTATTTCCTTATATAAACAATGATATAATTCTTAAAAGGAAATAAATCATAAAATAATTACTTCCTTTCTTGCAAGAACCTTCTTTATAAACTTACCTAATTGATTTCATGACCTCCAGAAGGATCTTACTAATTCGAATAATTAGCTCCGGAAGCCTTGACAGAACGTTTATCTTAATGTTTGAATATCGAAGATTTCATTAAAGATGGTATCGAAGATTAAGCAACGACTAATTGAAGAAAATGTCTACTTAAGGAAGAACCACTACATTTGTGGAAAATAGAGACTTGCAAAATACCTTAGCAGCATCAATATTCTTGAAAATTATATCAAACTCCTTGTGCCTTAGAAAGTAAAATCACTCTATTGAAAGAGACTGTTAAATCCTTTATACTTTTCTTATTGTGAGGTTGTAGAAGTTTGTTAAACATTACGAGTGTGCAAGGTTGAAGAACCTTAAAAAATATGTACTTATGAGCTTGGAGAGGCTCATGAAAATTTGCTACTTGGATTTTATAGTAAAATACTCAAGTTGAATACTTGGGACTGAACGTAGGCTTCGTTATAAGTCAAACCAGTATAAATCGACTGTGTCACTCTCTCTATCTCTTAACCTTTAAATTTTCGCATTATAATGTTTGTGTTTTCAAACTTGTGCGAGGCTCCTTCGATTTTACAATAGGCTTCTAATGTTTTTATATCGCAAGAGGCTCCTTTCGTTTTGAGCGTTAACAAACTCCTATCGATTAATATGTTTCTTTCGTTTTGAGCGTTAATAGGCTCCTATCAATTAATAGGTTCTTTTCTTTTTGACTGCTAGCAAACTCCTATCAATTAACAGGCTCTTTTTCTTTTGAGTGTTAGCAAGCTCCTTTCAATTAACAAGATCCTTTTGTTTTCAACGTTAACAGGATTTTTGTTAAGAATGATAGGACCCTTCTATTTATAGGCTTATTTTGTTTAGAAAGATATTATCAATTTTAACAGTGTGTTTGGTTAAGGGTAATAGGTATTCTATTACCCCTCTATTCCTGCTTATTAAGTATTCTGCGTTTGGTTAAAATAAAACCTACGGAATAACCAATCCGTAGCATTATAATTCCTGGAGATGAGGGAATAGCTAAAGATGCTCCCACCCCGTCTTTACCTATTCTACACACATCCGGAATAGATACACACGAGCTTTCTTTCTCTTGGACAAGTTTTGTCCCTCTCCTGTTGTTCTCAGCAAACTTTCTCACTCACACAGCAGCACACTTCTCTCTCGTCTGGTCTCACTCATGCTCTTCGTCTCTGGCTCAGTGGCCCTCTCTCGCTCTTCACACGATTGTCTCTTTTCTCCACTCTCTGGTCTGGTCTCATTCACGCTCTTCGTCTCTGGCTCAATGACTCTGTTTCTGATTTAACCGGTAATAATCTTTTTGCTTCCTAAATTGTGCTCTGTTTGTTTTCTCTTTACTCACTTCTGCTCATTTGATACAGAGCCTCCTTCCATTTGGTACAGCCCTCAAGATCGGTTCTTATCTCGAGGTTCTTAATTTTTCAATTCCTGCTCTTGTTTTATAATCGTTTCTTCTCACCATTCGTGAATTTTGGTTGTAGACAATTTCCATTCTTTTTGGGTATTAGGTAATCGACTTGTGTTCCTTGGGTAGTTGCTCTCAGTTTTGGAGGGAGTTATCATTGTCGGATTGCATATGGGAGTCGATTACTCTAGAAGGATGGCCTTTACTTGGTTTTCTTAACGACTCTTCCTCTTCTTCTTCCTGGGATCTTATTATAAAGGTATGCTATGCTTATTTTGTTATTTCTTGTTATCGGTTTTGTTTTTCTGTTGCTTGTGAGTTTTGCGTGTGAGAAATTAACAAACCCACTTGTTGTTTCCTCTAATTTTAGCTGTCGTGTTGAATTTTTGTGAATTTGAAGGTAGTCCCTTTGAATGATTTTATATGTAAATGGTGATGCTTTTGATTGTTAGTGATGCCTTTGATTTCCTTTTCTCCGGAGTTGAAATATGATACTGAGATAGGGCTGGAGGGAGACATACGCTCAGGAACAGGTTTGCTTATTGAAAGATTCTTTATGATATAAATTTTCTGAAATAATATTTCCTTGTCTCGGAATTATATGGATTTCGCTTACTCTGGGAAATGAGTTACACTAGGGTCAAGTTGCAGTGATCACTAATCACAATGTAGAGGATCTTAGGCAAGTCTGTACTTGCAATCCTTTTTAGAAACTGGGAAAATTACCAACAACTTAGCTGGTGCAACATGAGCTAGAGGTTGGCCAATATTAAAAAATGCAACATAGTCCTTATTTCATACATTTTGAGTTGTGTTTCCTGTGATCATCAAAATTTTGGTGATTGCATAAGCAGAAATTTAGCACCTTGGCTTGAAACAACTGTCCTGTGCTTGAGAAATGTTATCGGACAAGAAATTAGGTTTGTGGATGTTTAGGAGACTAAAAAAACAGATGCAATGTTAGCTGGAAATTCTTGCAGTAAACTTAAATCAGAAGAGCAGAAATGAACCTTGTGGTGAACCAAAATCAAATTATGCATCCTTGCATTTGAGAATGTTACTGTTGGCAGTTGTTTAAAACATCATAGGTAGTTAGTTGGAATGCAAAGTGATGTTGGTTTTTGATGTATTGACTGTCCTGTACTAGAAATTGGACAGAGGTGTTGTCGGACCCCGTTCCCGAAACCCGGCGGTCCCGGGGCATGAGCCCTGCTGTGGCCCATTCCCGAGACACTGGCCCTGATTGGCTCACTAAAAGTGGTACTGACTGCTGACCTATGCTGGAGGAACTCAAACTTAAACCTGCCTAAAAATAAAATAATTTTAATTTAAAAGTACCTGTCCGTTAAACGGACACTGATGTCCGTTAAACGGACATGAACTGAACTTTGGGCACTATTTCGCCCGAGACTGTCCGTTAAACGGACTCCCCTGTCCGTTGGACGGACATGACTTTAAGGAAAACACTATTTCAACAGAATGTATCTGTTAGACGGACTCCCCTGTCCGTTTGACGGACATGGATTGACACATGAGCCATTTTCACC
>JAOSBM010000004.1:26505237-26519904 GCA_027568955.1 Erythroxylum tenue
CCAGAATAGGACCAGGAGAAGGGGGACAGAGGATCCCTTCCCGGGGTAGCATCAGAATTCCCAAAATTGATAGTGTAGCCAGAATAGGACCAGGAGAAGGGGGACAGAGGATCCCTTCCCGGGGTAGCATCAGAATTCCCAAAATTGATAGTGTAGCCAGAATAGGACCAGGAGAAGGGGGACAGAGGATCCCTTCCCGGGGTAGCATCAGAATTCCCAAAATTGATAGTGTACAGGCCAGGCCTAATTGACATCTTCAATACTCTCTTTTATATATATATATATATACTCAACTTTTACTGTACTAATCTTAAGCCTTTAAAACTCCGTCTTAAGAGTTCTAAATAAGATAAATCTAGAATCTCAAGGTTTCTCAGGTTCTTACATAGCTTATACACTTCTGAGCATAAGAATTCATCATATACTGATTGGTCAGCTGTTGATTAATCACTGACCCTGTTCAACATCAAGTTCTCAATAACCTCAAATTTTTTAGTAGCTCCAACTCTCACACTGTTACTAGAAGTAAGACGTCTGTAATTAATCCGACAAAAGAGCATACATAAGGAGCTAAAGGATCATCCACACAAAAAAAGTTTCTTTAAACTCAAAGTCATAACTTCCTACAAATGAGAGCCTTATGGGAGGAGTTAAAACCAATCAGACTCCCCTACTTTTCCATCTTCAACACTCTCTTGATGTGCCCAAAATGACTGTGCGCTGTGAGATAATAGATAATTATAAGTACAAGTTTATCCAAAAGGGCACCTTCAATATTATACTCAACCAATGAAGAGCAAAAGCAACACACACTATGATTGGCATACAAAAAGCAACACACTAGCTAAGGATTGGACCGTATTGTTTAAATCGTACATGTAAAGAAGCAAAGTAACCCATGATTTTCCATTTGATTTCGGTTGTTTATTATTAAGAAAGCCTCATAATTAACTACACAAGTAATACATTACTTAAAAAATAATTATAGAAAAGTCATATAATATTGCAGTCCTCAATTCTAAGTCATGATTAAAAAACTCAACCGGTTTAATCGATTCGACTAATTTAACTGTAAAAATTTTAAACCTTTCAACTTTTTAATTGGGTTTATAACTTTCTGATTCGATTTATTTTAATAAATTTTGTTATTAAAAATGATTAATTTATTAATTAATCAGCAATTTTTATTGATTAATAATTTCTTATAAATCAATTAATTTTTATTCGATAATCTCTTTTTAATTAAAATTTAAAATTTTTGACAAGTGAAAATAATCACTTTCAATTATATTTCAATTTAAATAATTTTATGAGTTAAAATTTTAAATTTTAAAATATTTTATTTTACTAATTTAACTTCTAATATAATTTTTAAAATATTGATTCTAAGTTTGTAATTGGGGACAATGTACATGAAGGTGAGTATAGAAGAATCTAACCAAAGAATAATCCTAACGTATAACTACGTGGGTTTGGCTACTTAGCTTAACTTCGAAGCATTATTGGCCTATGCAAGAACAATTTGTGGGACAATACACGTTTCCGCCTTCTAATGCAAAAAAGGACAAAAGAAGAGAAACCCATGTCGATACGGCGATGATCGTCCACGTTGACACGCCTGAGTAGAATAAATCATAAAAATCACGGCCATCACGGCCAAGTGTCGTGCCGCTAACAACAGCGAACCTGCCAAACTCAGGACTCCACTGCTCCGCATAAATCATATAATGAGACATTACATTACTTGTTACCTGCTCCTCCAGTGGGTCAACAACACAAGCAAAAACATTAATGTACAATGCAGCTTGTCCCCTACGAATTGGTTGGAGGTGCCTTGAAAGAACAGGATGCTTCGGGATTTCAGATCAATTATCTTTTCTTTTTTCCTTTTATTTTTATTTATTAATAACCCTTTCGGCTTTCGTAAAAGAATGAGCCTTGTGTACGAATACGTTAATTTTTATAAGTATTTAAGGTAAAAAGAATTCATTTATCTTATTTTATATATCAAAATTAATTAATTAATATCTTTATTTATAATTTCATAAGGATAATGATAGGTAAATAATTATCTTATTTTTTATATTACGTAAGGTAAATTTATCAATTTAAATATTTATTTTGTATAAAAAATTTATTAAGTAATTCAATTAATTAGAGTATTTATTTTTATAATATGAACAATTTTTATAAATAAGTTAATTATATTTCAATTTAGCATTCTTCTGAAATTGATATGTATAAAATAATTTTGAAATATATATTTTTATTTATATTAATCTTAATAAAAATTTGAGTAGTGTAATTTTACATTATTTTCATATATTATTAAAATAAAATTTTAATTAAAAGTAATTTATAAAATTCCTACTTATAAAAATATTTTTTAATTATATACACTCGCAACTAGATTCATGTGTTAATATTTTATTATAATTTTAAAATTATAACCATTATTTATTTTATAGAACGAGAATACATTAGTAACTTTATTCATAATCCTTTATAAATATTTTATAAATATTCAACTTTTTTTTAAACAAAGGAATTCGCAGCTGTTACGTTTTGGATGCGTATTAGGTAAATTTTTAGATTGACGCAATAGCCTGCAAATTACATCAATCAGGTATTCGGCAAATTCTGTATGACAGGCTTGATCGGAGAGCGTAAGTAGGAGGAATTAAACACAGAACCTATTGGCCTCATGCCCCTCTACTCTCATATCTACATAATTGAGGCTATAATGTGTTACAAATTTTTAACAACAACAACAACATCCAACACGAGTAATCTAAAGAGGTTTAGTAGTACGCTCTTTTACCACTGTCTAATAGAGATGTTATTTTCAAATGACCTACATAAAGAAAAAAAAATAAAGGATAATAATATTAATAATAATAGAAATAAATAAAAGTACAAGGTGTTACAAATTTTGAAGAGAAAAAGAATTAATAAAGAAAAAAGGTAAAAAGAGAATAAGAATAAAAGAGAGAAAAAATAATTTTATTTTATTTTATCTATTAAAATAAGATATTAATTTCTTTATTTATACTTAGCTTTTGTAATTTACATAATTATATTGTTTATTTAATTGTATTAATTAGGATATTTATTTTGGATTTTTTGTATATTAAATAATTAAATCAATAAGGACATTTAATAAAAACTTTATATTTTAAAATATTTGTGAACAGTTGAAATTATTGTTTAAACTATCCTTTATTGAAATATATTGATTTTGTAACACTTTTCAACTATCAGTATGAAGAATACTTTCCTAAATGATCCCATGTATCTTTTTTTCTTCCACTAGGTCACAAATATTCTTATCATGACGTCCTATAATGCTTATATAATATCTGAAATAGTAACCTATTTAATATATTAGGAAAATTAGTAAATTAAAAAAATAAATAAGTCTTTTTTTTAGAAAAGGAACAACCCGCAGTCGTTACCTGCGCACTTAGTAAATTTTCGGATTGACGTAATAGCCTATAAATTAGGCCAATCGGATACTCCGCACTAAGTAAGTCATGTGCGATAAGCTCAATCGAGAGAGCGTAAGTAGGAGAAATTGAATACAAGACCTTTTGGCTCCATGCTCATCTATTCCACCAATTCATCCACCCCTAAGAGACAAGTAATTTTAACATATTTAAATAATATAACAAAATATAATATTCATAATTTATTTTAATGATTAAAAACTTAACTTATTCAGTGGTTGAGTGAAAAAAATATTTAACCATATATCATTTTGGTTTAGTTTTTAATTTTTACATTAGATTTATTTTAATAACTCTTATTATTAAACTTTAAATTCTTAAATATATAATAATAATTTTATTTACTCGTATTTTAAAATTTTTAATTTTATTAAAATTTTAACTAGTTTTATAATAATTAAACCTGTTAAACTAACAAATTACGTGGTAGCGTAAAGCTCAACCTTCTAAACAGCCAGGAAGGCAACCGTCACAACTCACACGGGCTTGTCCCGGTACCGTATCAAACAAAATAAAATAAATAGCATATAACGTACCAATTATATAAATAACATAGCAGTATTAATAAAAGTTTGAAAAAGATATTAATACGGGTGGTGCCGGTAGCCGGTGGCTGTTTGGCAAACCAGCCATTTTCCCCTCCTCTTATTTCTGCGAAACGAAGCCAGATACACCAAACCACTTTATTTCTCTCCTCCCCTTCTCACTCTAACCTTCTCTCTACAATATGCCGTTTTAGCTGTCAGCTGTTGCTCCGTCGCCATCATCTTAGTCATCAACCTCTTCACCGAGGTACGTTTTACGGCCGATCATCTACTTGTTTGATGAATTTTACCGTTCGCAGAGAGTTACGTGTGTTTTTATCTTTGTTTGATCATGCCTACTTTTTGTTGAGGTTGATCATCTTTCGCTTGATTTGTTTTGCTGGTTTTTCTCTTGATCGTTTGTTCCATGGTTTCTGATGCTCGGGTTTTAGCTTTTTTTGTGCATTATGGTTTGTTTGACCGTTTGTTTCTATTTTGATTTTTGCTTGCTGACGTCCGGTTCGGTGCTCATTATCCATCTTTTAACCTTAAATTTGTTGTTACTGATTGGATTTTATATTTTGGTAGATTCTTTGACTAAATATAATCTTTTGTGTTACTCTTCTTAGCCCCGTTCAATTCCCTTATGATGTGTTTAATTCGTGAATTTTCTTGTTTTAATAAAATTTCCTGTAAAAAGTCTGGAAATCGCATGTCATACATGATTATGGGAGAAGATAAGAAAATTATAGGCCTTAATCTGCATTAAAACTTCGTGGTATTTGATGTAGCTGCGTGTTGGACGGGGTTCGTTTTCTTAGTGCCATAGGTCATAGATTACTTGGATTACTTTAGCATCAAGTAGGTTTAGATGGCTTTTTTTATGCAGGTTCGGGGCTATTTGATGTGTGCGTCTTTAAACTTCGGGAATCATTAGAGTTGCTGTTGAGAAGGTTTGATAATTCTTTCCCTAAACGTCCTGATGTTTGTAGCTTCTCTTTACATGTCCAACTATCAGTTAGGGAAATGGTTATACATATGTTCTAAATTGCAAATGGTGTTGCAGGCATTGTAGGGTCCAGTGGCTACTGAAGAACAGATTTGAAATTAGATCCTATACCTCTTCAGGATAGAGCTCCATGTGTTGTGGAGTTATATAAGTGAGTCTTCACTGTGGAGAGCGGGGTACATGGTACTAATGATTCCACTTCCACGTTCAGGAATTATTTAGACTTCTTTCTTTGGAAGTTCATTTGTTTTGGGTCATCCTGTGATATGGAATTGAGGCTAACTATTGTGAGGTTATACCAGCAGGCTGAGTGGGCCATTAGGATAAAAGAAATCTTTAGTGATTTTCCTGACCATGGTTAGGAAATTGGGAGTTGGTTAGAATTATATTCCCATGGGTTTCAAAAGTTCTAACAAACTATTTGCCACTTTTACATGGCCATGTTGAGGTAGAATTCCCAAGTACTTTGTAGTGTTGGATCCCCTAATGAATCGTTATTCAAGGGGGTGTAAGCTGCTTAAGTACATAATTTTTAGAAATATTTGGGCTGAATCAAAATGGTGAGAAACCTATTGTTTGCGATGGTGATGCTATTTGATCACGGCAGTAGGCATAAGTGTGGGTTGCCAGCAAAGGTAATTGTTCCATTAGCTATCACAGACAAATGTAGCAGTTACCTCTTCATTATGATCTCTAGGAGGTTGTAAGTTACTAATAGAAGACCAGGTGGGGGAATAGTTAAAGGCATCGAGTTTGTGATGCTTAACTTAAGTTGTTCAATGCCCGATTCCTTCAGGTTAATATAGATTTTCAGCAGGGATGAGAAAGTTGCATGACACTCCTCTTTCTCATAGTGCAAAAAATGATAATTATTCTTCTTGGCGAGATGGGAGACATTTGGGTTTGCTTGACAGGAGGCTGAATTCTTGAGTGATTTTAACTTTTCTGCTGATGAAGTTTTCTGCGGCTCGATTAAAGAGTGCTTAACACTTGGACACTGTGATAGCCCATTTGCTTTTTAGGCATCTTCTCCTGAGATGTTTCCAAATGGCCTTCATGAGGTTGTATCTGAAGCTTCTGCCCTCTCCAGAATCCCTTGTACTTATTTAGGGTAGAAATATACCTACCCTGTCCATGTTTAAAGCTCAAATATCAAATGCATCCAAGATTGTGTTTCAGATTTGAGCTTGATTTCTGGTTAACGTGGAACTTGCAATTATTCAAAATGACGCAATTCACTGAATGTCTGTCATTAGCTGTTCTATTTGTCTAGTAATTTGTCAGAGATAACTGGATATCTGGAACTTGTACTTTGATGTATAGTATTGAGATTTTATTGATTATGTATCTTGAATAAGTATCTTATGCATCTATCTTGAGGGAGTTTGTATTGGATATATTGTTGATATTTTTTATCCTTTTCAGTCTTCGAAAATGAATCTGTTCAATTAGATCAAACGTGGGCCGGCAAGCTATTGTCTGTGGCTTCCATTTTGTGTGGACAAGAAACCTAAATGTGATATATCTCTTGTTGAATTTTTGGTCCTGGATTTTTTACCTTGCTTATGAACTTGATCAAGTATCACGATCATGTTAAAGTAATTTGTTCTTCATAAGTCAGTATATATGTCAGGTATTGCATTCTTTTATGATGAATATTTATAGCTAATAATGTTGCGTACGCATTATGATGGCAGTATATATGCCTAGTTGGAGATAAAGATACAATTGATGAGGACAAACATCCAAGGCTAGATTCCAAAAGTAGGTTAACCTTTATTGATGAGAAATTGGAAGATCTTCATTAATAGCACCTCCTTGATATCTCTAACGAAATTCCTTTTTTGTAAAAGAAATAAGGCTTAAGAAAGGAAGAGAAAGTATAAATAATTCAAAACACTTTACTTTTTAAAATCAATGTTCTTTATCTCCTGTACTATACTATTCTTCAGTCTTCCTTTACTAGTTGTTTATGGGGAAAGTGGAAGTACATTTTCACCTCTATACAAAGTTTTATCCCCATGAATGTTAGATCATGTTACATGTTATAAAAACTTCCCACATTTTGTTTGTTTTAAATGACTCTTGATCTTGAAATAATTGCCAATCCATCAGTCTTCCACTTCTCCAAAGTTTTCAAGCCACATTTGTCTGATTGTTCTTCTCTGGTGTGGGCACAAGTATTTTACTTTGTTCTTGGCTGCATAAAGGTCCATACATCATTACCATAACCTTCTAGTTACAAGTCCAGTGAGATTTTATGTTCCATTTCCAGGTAATCTTTGAGAATCCAGCTTCTTATTCTTATGTATAAAAGGATACTAAGCTAAGTAGTTATGGAGAAGTCTGTAAGATAATAGAATAAATCAGACGTGTTAATATCATACTTTGCTTTTGCATTTACTGATTTATTATGGTTGAACTAAAATCTGTTGTTATGTAAAGCTGCAAATTGGTGATAAATTTTTTTTTTCCGGAAACCCCTACTTTCCAATAGAGACCAACTCTCTCTCTCTTTCATTGTTGATTTGCTTACATTAGTTTATAGACTTCTCATAAAGACAAACGAATTTCAAAACTTTTGATGGGAAAGTAGTTAAAATCTTGAGGATTTTGTTGAACAACTCTTTTCATGGACGTATTAATGCATTTCTTTCGCCATGGTAGCTATACCTTGAATTACTGAAATGTGAAGTGTAATATCTGATGCAGCTTAAATGTGGAAAGCTTGCAATTGTTGAAATAAAGTTGAAGTGGGAGCAAATTTAATTTGCAAGAACCTTACCTACCTCTTTCCCCATTCTAAGACCTAAAAAAAATATTTTCCTCTTCAATCCATTTTCTTTTGTTGAATTACCTGATAACAAGTTCTTTATTTCACATTGTGAATGGAATCCTGGTGAAAACAACTCTCTACCAAATTAATTTGAAAAATAAATTTTCTCAGGAATTTTTGACAGGCACATGAATCACCAAGGAGAGTAGATAATAAGATTGTTTATCTCATATTTAAGTCAGATATTAGCGGGAACTTGTGGAGTATTTCTTATACTTTTATCTCTCTTTTCTTCCTAGTTTTTGTCCTGTTTCTTTAGCAATGTTGGCTGAGTGCTGTTGAAGAAATTATTATCCGTTGATGACCTGCTAATAACCATTTGGGGGCATCGAAGTACGTCCACAATGTATATGCTTGAGGAATTTTGTTGTTCATACTATTCAGATGCTTCTCTGTCCTGCAGGTTGTGGTTTCACTCCAGTACATAATCTAGGTTGGCTACAAACGTATATGGTTATGGAGCATAGAAATTTTTTAAACACTCCTCAAATGTTTGAGAATGAACAAGATCAGGAGTGGAATCATGCACATTTAGAGCAACCTTATAACAATATGGGTACAGCGACTAAACATGATTTCTTCTGTTTTTATTATTTGCCAATTTATGATTCATTTACTTGGAAGGGTGGGCTTACTATATTTGATCCAGAAGTGTGGCAGGGTACGCAGTTGTGTTTTTTAAGTCCCTGTTCTTGAGCATCTTGAAAATGAAGGTGACTATTGTTCTGTAAATACTTTAGAAGTCGCCTAACTCCAAAATTGTACTTGTGAAACACTGGAGCCACTATAGTTACTACTAAGAATAATTATAACTGGTTCGGTTCACTAGAGGGGTGTTTTTGTGGAGGAGAAACGGTTGGGAAAGAAAAGAATGGTAAAGATATGGTCAAATATGTTCTCCTCCGTTTTCAAATGGTGGTAGAAAGAAACTCATCATGTGTCCCACCATATAATCACCAAACGGGGAATATAACATTTAAGCCTTTAGTGATAACTTTTTGTCACCTCTATTTGAAAATGTATGAGTGCAAAGTTGTGAAATTGTCTTTTACAAGATGACTATTTTCATTTCTCATTTTATGATTTCACGCAGTTCCAACACAACAAAAAATACTGCTTTTTCTCCTTCCTTTATTTCACACCCTATTGTATTCTGAATTTCCTTTTCCGTACAGCTTTTATTTCTAATCATAGTTGCCATAACTATAATATTACAGTGTGCAGCCTGCTTCTTTACATTACTCATGAGATAGTTCTATGTAAAAATTATCTTCATGGACTAACTTCAGTTCTGATGAACTTCAACTGCAGCCGGGTCTGGTCCTGCAGAAAATGCACCTTTCTATTATCCTGTTGAAAATATCCCTGTTGATGGAGTCCATTTTACTTCTCCTTGGAGTTCTGCACCGAATGCCTTTTTGTCCTCCAATCACAGTGTTGAAGTATCACATTATCAACCAGATACTTCTTGTCCATCTCTATCGTCACATTATCAACCAGATACTTCTGGGCCATCTCATGATCCCTTTCATCCATCACCTGTTGGAAACTTCTGCTCGGTCCCAGATAATTATGCACATCATGCATCTTCTTCCAACTATGAGAGACAGACTATGCATGGTATTGAGGGTAGTTTTGTTGATCTCACAATGGGAAATGGAAGAGGACCTCACAAGCGAAAAAGTCCTGGAATCCCTTCATCTTGTGAGAGGGGCAGTACAAGTAGATACTATGGTGGTGGAAGTTCTTCTGAGCTCCCTCTTTCTTTGGAGTTGAGGCAAGAGAAACCAAATTTAGGTTCTCAATGCATGCCCTGGGAACAGTTCACCATGAACCCTAGTTATCGAGGCAATCTCTCATTTAGGGCTGAGGGCTCTACCAGGAATGTAAGAAGCAGGCCTACCCTTGATACGGAATCTAACTTGGCTAGGACCCATTTCCCTGGCATTCATTCTCATGTTTCTTTCTCTGCAAGCCACCCTGTTGACCATCATGGCTCCCTGGAGTTTCCAGGCCAGAGTTCAAGTGCCTCAACACATGAATGGAGCCATGCCAGAATGTCTCCACCTCCTGGAAGGATTATACCTTCAGGTTAGTCACTGAGAGATAATTTTACCTCTCATAGAAATTTCTTATTCTAAGGTTTTCTTGCTTATGCAATACAGATACTGGTGGCTTTAGTCATGAGACGAACCACTTCCCTGCTGGAAACAGCGCGATAAATGCTTCTGTAGATGTAAGAGGTTATCAACACGATTTTATTTCAAGAAGAAATTCTGTTTCTCAAAGTCCTCATGTTACCTCCACACATTCTGAGAGGGGAATAAGAAGTAGCCACTCGCAAAGACCTAGCCCAAATTTCCGGGCTTCCTCAAGTAGTTTACGTTTGGGTCACATTGTCCCTTCTCACATTGTCCCTTCTGATGACAACTTGCAGTTGGTGGCTGAAAGTTACTCCTCTAGACAGCCAAGGCAATTAACAACTCCAGCATGGCGAAGTGGTGACAGAAATGGGAGATCAAGGATTTCACATGAGAGATACCGATCACTATCCAGTGAAGCATGTCTTCATGAGCGATTTTCATCAGAGGTATATATAGTCTTTCTCGATAATTTCACCTATTTTAAATTGAGAACGGGAAGCAGCTCTTTCAGATGAACTTTAAAATGAAAATGTTTTCTACTTGACCCCGTCAATTGAGTAGAGTTCATACTACTGTCTACTGAGATGCAGGTTCATGCAATATTTTCAAGACGAGCAATTCCCATCAGTACCTTGAGATGATTATGTGACTAAGACATACTTACAAGGACTATGTTTTTGTGTAACAGGGTTTCATGGTTGTCGAACGCTCACATTTTTATGGCTCCAGAAATATGTTTGATCAGCATAGGGAAATGAGGCTAGATATAGACAATATGAGCTACGAGGTTGTCACTGACCCTTTTCTTTTTTCTTTATACACATCACGTCTGTCTCACTCCATAATCTTAATCATCTGACTTCCCGTCATGAACAGGAATTACTGGCACTGGGTGAAAGGATTGGCCATGTAAACACCGGCTTATCAGAAGATTTGATGTCCAAATGTTTGACGGAAACAGTACATTACTCTTTAGATCAAAAAGAAGGAAGCTGTGTGATCTGCCTGGTATAATACATATACACAGTTGATTTCTGCATGGCCCTTTCATTCTTAAACATTATAGAACTAATTCTAACATTCAAGTCTTTGCAAATTGCAGGAAGAGTATAAGAACATGGATGATATAGGGGCCTTGAGCTCTTGTGGTCACGATTACCACGTAAGCTGCATCAAGAAATGGCTATCAATGAAGAATTCATGTCCAATCTGCAAGACTGCTGCTCTGGAGGACAAGTGATCTTTGTTGTTCACAAATGATTAATGCCTTTTTTCTAAGGTTAATGTACATGTAATTTAGGAGGCATTTATTTGCCCAGAAAGGATTTGATAGAAAGTCACTAGTCTAGAAGTGTATATATATAAATGATTAGTCAATTTCGATTCCCCGTCCCAATCTTGTGAGAGTTCTTCCTTTTAATATTGCCATTATGTGACACATCCAAACCTTTATCAAAATAATAATGTGATTAGCTCTTAGGCGCAGGATCGTGTACAAATAATATGCATCAAGTTTTTGAAGTATTTTTTATCCATGAGTGAGTTTAGGGGAGCGAATGGGATTAAATACCTCATTAGTTCTAACCGTAAACGATAAATATTGAGCATTGAGTGTATCGACCCGTACAATCCTGTAGCTAACGCGTTAAGTATTTCGTCTAAGGAGTACGTTCGTAAGAATGAAACTTAAAAAAATTGACGGGCCTACATAAGTGGTGGAACATTTGATTTAATTCGATAGAAAGCGAAGAACTTAAATTGAATTGAATTATGATAAAATTACATTAAAATTTTATGTAAATATTAGTACATTCATAACACTTAATTAAATTAATTTAGTAAATGTTTAATAAATCTTCTTTTTTACTATTATTTTAAATAATAAACATGTTTTTAGAACTATAGTATTAATTTATCAGAATTCCTAAACATAAACTAGGATTGAGGTGGAGATGAAGACTGATGATGATAGATGGTCAAAGTGATGCATCATGCATACATCGTATCAAAATTCTATTTCGCAAGCTTCTTTTTTATATATATGCTCTTAGAACATGGATGAAAGAATTCTTGGAAATGGCATGCAAATCTCAATCCAATTGTACAAGAACGTCAACCAGAATGCAATTGATCGAACAGTATTGACAATCCAACTATCTAATAACAACCAATCACTACATATGTTTGTTTATTACAATAGATGCAGTCAGAGAAGCCATTGATCCATCAGAAGCAATTCCTCAGGTTTAATATATATATATATATAGTTTCACTTACCTCCACCACTCGACGACCCACTAACACCTTGAAACAACTCATTAATTCGGACATCAACGTCCTCCAAGCTGTACTTGATATACTTGTTCGCGTTCTTCCTAACTTCTGGGGAGTTCTGGAATTTGCTGAGGAAATTGACATAGAGAGGAAGTAAGAGCTTGGATAACGACATCTTGACCTCCTTTTTTAGTTGCTCATCGAAGATTGTCCATTGAGATTGTGCTCTATGAATCTCCTCCAAGGAAATGTTAAACATATTCATTCTCTCTTTCATAGGGGTAGAGTTCCCGACATTGTTAGGATGAGGAGGCCCATTGCTGATGTCTATTCTCAACAGTACCAAAACTTTGTTCCAAGTGATTCTCTGGTAACTAGACATGAAATTCTTAATCTTCCCACTATGTTTCCTGATCCAATCATCTCCTAACAGCAAACCCAGTTCACTATCCTTAACCTTTTGCACAATGTACTTGCAATTATTCATCATGAAAACACAACACAGAGACGGGTCTCCATACACTTTGGACTTCAGCTCCAAATTAGTCTCCAAAAGCTGCATGATCCACTCCATCCGAACACACAACGCTGACGAGGAACAATCTTTTGCCGGGACAACATTAGAACTCTCCTCAAAAACCTGCTCCAATGTCTCTCTTGACCGACAAGCCGCACGCAGATAATTCATCACATACCGGGTAATCGGATGCACCCCACCACCCGGCACCGGAGATTTAGCCGGGTCTCGCCGGATCAAATTCTCCAACTCCATAAATATCCCTCTGATCGCTTCACCCAACCTCTTCCATATAGCAATCGCATCATTTCTCAGAACCAAACAGTACTGATCACAGAAATTAGACTCCAACTCAGGCATCAAATCCCTCAACGTCTCAAACAAGTCCATAACCTTAAACAACCTCTCCGGCGACCGACTACCGATCGCCACAGCATCCGCAAAATTCAGAATCTGAACCGTTGACCCTCTGGTCACCTCCATGAACGATAAGTCGGCAGCTGTATAGAATCCCAAAAAAACACGATCACACAACCGACGCTCACTAGGGAATAGGATCCGAAGAGCAACATTCGACGCCTTTATCCATTTCACAATCTCGTCTTCGAGGTCGTTCCACGCCATCCTCTGAACCTCCTCGTTGCTCAGCTTCTGTAACCCTAACCTCGATATGCTTTCTTCAAGAAACTCTATTCTACAGCTACTGTACACGTGTGAACACTCCTTCACGAAACCTGCGTCAACCATACGCTTAACCATCTCGTGAAGATCGCTGATCACTCCCGACGGAAGCGCGTCGATGATAACGTTATAGTCCGTCAGCGGCTGTGCTACCGTAATCTCGCCGTTATCGCTGGTTTCTTCTTCGTCGTCCTCAGAGTCAAACGAGAGGTTATCCGTTGATTCACAGCCTCTCTCCATCAAGACTCCGAACTCTTGCTCCAAGCGAAACATAGCTTGTTGCAGCAACTCCTCGGCGCAAGCGCCTATATTTTTGGCAGCGACGGCGGACATGGAGCTGCACTGCCGTACGACGGCAATCAAGTCGTCTAGAGCGTCAAGGAAGGCGGAGGAGTCGGCTGAGTCGGACCAGATAGGGTGATCGGCAACTACGTATTGCGAGATCTGACGTTCTAAGGACTTGAGAGCGTGGTCCAAAGCGGGGAGGGCTCGGGGATCGTCGGGGCCGAATTTATCGGACAAGTTCAAGTTCTCGCGAGTGAATCGACCGTCGAAGTTGGAGAAGATCTGCAAAATATCGTCGGCCATAGACTCGTTGTGGCCGAGCTTTTGGGCTATGTGGCGCGCCATAGCTATGAGCCTCTCTTCGCCGTTCTCAGCCATTTTTAAATCAATTAAAATTGAAAAAAGAAAATCAAAATTCTCTTCAGACCAAACACAGTATAGTTTAGATTCTGTGCCTCTCGCTGCTTAGGACATGGGAGGCAGAGGCCATTGAAAGAGGGAAAGAGGGAAAAGTATAAGTGGCGTATAAATGTTGAGGAAAGAGCGCGTGTAATGACGAAAATGTCCTTAAAAAACACGGTTTCTACGAAAGTGAAAGAAGTGCCTTTGGTCAGAGGAACAGGAAAGAAAGAAACGTCGTGCAACAGTTAAGGAGTAAGGACAAGACTTGGAAAAAGCATGTTTTGGATTGTGTATTCTTTTTCTTTCCCCTTTTTTGGATTTGGCGAAGGCAAGTTGAAGAAGACGAAGAAGAAGTGCTCTGGGTCTGGGTCTGGGTCTGGGTCTGGGTGAACCCCACTTTACGAACTTTTATTTAGGGTCTGTTTGGAACAGCTTTTGGAGGGTCCAAAAGTACTTTTGTCTACCGCAAAAGCTATTTTGAAGAAAAAA
>JAOSBM010000004.1:26530676-26553728 GCA_027568955.1 Erythroxylum tenue
TCAGATATTTCATTAACTTTCTTAATAAGTGTGCATTCCTCTAAAACGACACTTATTATGAATCGGAGGGAGTATATCAATATGGACTATTTTGCAATATTTAAAAATTTTAGGAACTATTTTATAAATTTTAAAAATATCCCGAAACGGTACCCGGTATCGGTACAGTTCCGTTCCAGAGCTCAATCTGATACCGAGCCCGGTACGGTATTTATAACATTGGGTCTAATACCAATTAAACCTTTTATTTTATTAGTTTAATTTTCGGTCTAATTTTAAAATAATGGTATTAGTGTAAATTACACTTTTGCCATATATATATATACATAACGCTTCATTGTTTGAAGTGGGTTTTGGTAGGTAAGCCCAAGATGTGGATTAGAATAACTCTGTCCCTAACATCAGACCCGCTTCTGCTGATTGGCCCAAGTGGTTGCCACTTCTCCAAGAAGATGTAGAATTGTATACTCAGTCCAAAAACTTTGGAGAAGTAACGAGATGAGAACTGAGTCGATAATGTTATTGAGTTGGTTGATAGGTGGATGAAGTCAACAATGAAAACGCACCCAGAACTCACCAATTGTCACTGCATAAGTCTAACCTACCAACAGGTTAGATTGTTAGTTGCATGATAACAGTTTTTAAGAATCTACCCATGAGTTTAGTATTAAAATTTACTGTCCTAAATTGTTCTTATATGCATGCAAAACATGTTTAACTTTAACCTAAATTAGCCTTGTATGCATGCAACAGAAGGGGCCAAAAGGCAAAGAACATTTGGAGACCAATTTATCCAAGCAAACCTCGATAGAATTGGCACCACATATACCCTCCACTCACACTCACACTCAGCCTGGACCTGGAACACATCCATAGCTTTAACAAATTTTGTGGGGTTACGAGAATCCCACAGCTTATGGCCACATCCTCACTTGTCCAATGTTCTCCAAGTTGGTCTTCCCTACCAGTACTAGTACTACTACTAGTTTCACAACTAGTACTTAAGATTTCCTTCACCTCTCAAACTCTTACCTCTCTCTCAAATGGAGGACATCTGTTGTTTTTCTGTCATAGAATTCATGGAAAGTCTCTGGTTTCACAGAGTTGTTTTGTGCTCAGCTAAACCTGTCCCTAAAACCCTTACACAACCATCTCTCACAATCACAGAGTCTCTTCTATACCCTTCATCTACTTATCTCTCTTTACCAACTCCTCCAGATGATGAAATTTCTCCACCTACTTCACCTTTTCCTGAAGATGGAACGATGTGGTCATCAAACTCAGCTCCACTCAATCTACTTGTAATGAAAACATAGCTTTGTTCGATACTTCAATGTCTATGACTGTTTTTTGCTTCTTGTTCTTTGAATATCGATGATAAATTTCTTGTCTTTTTCAAGGATTACTCCAGGAAATTAGGAGATGATAACAACGAAGTGGAAAATAGAGAAAGGCCAACTAGATTGAACCCTATCACCGGCAGAGTTCGTTCTCATTCTTTTTCACCATCAACTGAGAAACGTCCCAAAAGAATTAGACACACTGCACGTACGTCGCGGAGACTGCAGAAATCTATGAGTTGCAGGAGCTTGGAAGAGCTTGAGCTTGAAGAAGTGAAAGGGTTCATGGATCTTGGTTTTGTATTCAATAAAGAATGCTTAACTCCCAGAATGATGAGTGTGGTCCCTGGCTTGCAAAGACTTGGATTGTTCAGGAAAACTATAAACATTACCTCACCTATGGACTGTGGATCAGTAACTGAAGGTGATGATAATAAACCTAGAAAAGAAAAAGAGGAAGAAAAGAAAGGTGCTATTAGGCCCTACTTGTCAGAGGCTTGGCTGGTAAGAAGACCTGATTCACCGCTGTTAAATCTACGGCTACCCAAAGTATCTACAGCTGCTGATATGAAAAAACACCTGAGGTTCTGGGCTAGAACCGTTGCAACAGTCATTCATCAGGATTCTTGAAGATATTTCCTCACATTTGTGATCACAGAAGCCTTATCTCACAGAATTTAGTTTCTGCTCTACTAGTTAAGGAAAAATGCTTGATAAAGAGAACCTCATCTACTCAAATCTCGACATGAGATTCTACCACTCAAATCTGTAAATATTCCACCGACAGATGCAACAGTAAAAGAAGGGCTTGTCATATGTTCTATGTATATATCTGTATGTACACATCTAGAAGGAGAAATTTAAATAAGAAAAGTGGTGAAAGACCCATGTTGCCCTTGTTACTGATATAACTTGTGTTCATGTTCCATAAACAACTAGTAGCATGTCTTTATCTGTTCAAATCTTAACAAAAACTGTGACGACCATGGCGGCTTACGAGTGATTGCGGTGTGTGGAGGTGAAAAGAGTCGTACCGAGTGCGTGTTCAGGATGGATAAGAACAATGAAAAACTTGGATTTTAGCATAAGAAAGACTCAATTCTTCAGACAATGCATGGTCGTCGTCTTGCGAGAACAAGGCCATGTGCTGACAGGTTTGTTACAACTCGTGCAGTCATTTGTAGAATGTCTTACCTCGTAGACGTTGTGCATGCAAAACAAAGGTCCAAAATCAGTAAAAAAACCAAAATCGTTCTGAATCAATCTCTACGCTTTTATAGCTCAATGATCCAATGTAGTTTCCTTAAACTTGAAATGGTAAGTTGTTCATGACTATGACCATAATTGAGGTTGATTCGAATGAGTGGGGATAATGATTTGAAAACAAAGTGGATTTAGATAGCCTTGGTGTTGGTGGTGGGTTACACGTAAGGATAGATTGTTCTTGCAGAATCAAGGCTTACTTGATTAGCATAATCAAGAGCCAGTCTAATAGAATCAATGTCACTAAAAAGTATATTATTCTTTATCATTATGATGCAAAGCCTTCAAAATGTGACTCAATGGTTAAGAACAGGGCTTGATTTTGATTAGGTTTCAGGTTCGATTCCATACTAGCTCTTCTTATAAGAATTTAAGGTAGTCGAGATTTTACCTGTAGGTAGAGAACTAGTTAGGCCATTGATGATGAGGTGCGCCCGCTTGACCCGTCTGTAGAGTAGTGCGCCAATTGGACCCTCGGAGAAGTGTGCCAGCTTAGCACGCCTACAAGGTTTCCTCGAATCCAAAAAAAAAATTATGATGGCAAAGTGAAACTAATTCTACAATTATTGACTTTGTTTATTATCGATTATATGATTTTTCTATAAAAATACAGTTTTATAATAAAAATTAATAACTTATAAATTATATATTTACGACTAATAATTAAAATTTGTCAAATTTAATTCAAATGACCTTTAGAGACTTGTTAAGTCTTATATGATCTTATGGAGATTCCTCTCTAAAAGGCAGTGCTTTATGATTTTTTAGTGACTTGATCACTTTTAATTTGCATTGCATGGGACAAATTAATTAATTATAGGATAATGGTGTGATTTATATCTTAATAACTCACAAAAGTTTAAATAAGTTCCTATCATTATTTTTAGTATCACTTTACACATTAACATTAGGGTTAACTCACGAGATTTTTTGTGTGAGCTCGAACTATCTGTGGCACCTTTAAGTTATTACCACTTATATTAATCTCGGCTCGTGCCTCGTGAGACTCCACCAAATATTTAACAATGTTGCATACACAAGCGGAGTCGAACCCCCAATCTTACTTAAGCGAAGACCAACCACTTACCACTGGACTTCGGTGTTCGGTGGTACTAAAATAATATTTATTATATGATCTGGAAATTGATACCAGAGATAACAATGCGATTTTATTTAGACTTTTTATGCAACTTTAATTTGAAAAATTATACCTTTAATAAGTTTTTTAAAATTATTTTAAAGATTACATCAGTAGTTTATAGGCCCGAATTGCAAATGACGTAGGTTAAATTTATTACTTATGTACTAAAATTGTCAAAAATTTTAATTTAATTAAGATTGAGGGTGTAATTGATATTATTTACAAATATTAAGGTATAATAACGATAAGGGCTAACTTAAATTTAAGAAAAATGTTGGGGTTAATGAGTCAATTGTGCAAAAGTATATGATTATTTCTGTTGTTTTGATTGTTTGTTGTGCGGAATGATATGAGAAATAGGGCTAATGGTTTGGATCTCCAGACCCCACATACAGACTAATCGATCTAAAGCTTCGTGTCCTGATGGTCCATGATTAGTGAACCACTGCGTTGTATCTTTAAGTATGAAGGGCCTACACTAAACGTTTTGGGCTTGGGGCTTTATTACTCCTTTAAGAATTACCATCTAATTAATGTTAATTAACAAGCTTTACTCAACCGATTAAAAAGTAAAAACTTTAAACCGTCAGTTTAATGTATTTTAATATTTTTTATAATTAAGAATTGAATAATTTATTAATTAGTCAGTCAATTTTTTTAAATTAATAATTTCTAATAAATTAAAATAAATTAATTAATTTTTATCTAATAATTTCTTTTTTAATTAAACTTCAAATTATTTGATAGATAAAAATAATATCTTTTATTTTTATTTCAAATTATTTAATTTTATTTAATCTTCAGCCGATTTTATGTTAATTTAGTACTGATTGAATCTTTTAAACCTTAAATTTCTTATTTTACCGGTTTAACTTCCGGTCCAGTTTTAAAACATTCGCTTTACTTAGGACCCGTAAAAAAGAAGAGTTTTGATTAATACTCCTTCCCAATTTTGACTAAGAGTCTTCATTTCTTCTTTTTTAACGTGAGATAACCATTAAAAGAGATGTAAATTCAGTTATTTGGTAATAATTAAATCTTTAGTGTGGAAAGAAGGATTAATTAATATCAATTTAATTTAAGTGAAGATGTTAATTAAAAACTTATAGTGAATAATTAGTCTTCTTTCTGCATTTTGTTACAATATTTTTATAGGAAAAAAAGGAGGCCTAAGAAGAGTGGAGGAGAAGTGATCAAGAATGATATGTCTTATCTTGAACTTCTGAGGACATGCTTGCAATAAAAAACTTTGGCATACTATGATACAAATAAATAATCTCACATAAAGAGATCCTTGTTGTTCTTATCAGTTTTTTAGCATCTTCTCTCGTATTAAACTTAAACATTTCCGTACTTAGCCTTGTTATTATTTTCTTATAATGTCTTTTTTATCTTTATCATATTATTTTTACTTATTTTATATTTTATTTATTAAGTTTTTAATTTTTTAATTTTTTCATATGGGTCATTCGTAAATACTTTCTCAACTGATTGGGGATAAGGTTGCACGTGCTGCTGGACCCCAGATCCGACGTATCAACATAATTTTTGATGTTGTGAAATGATCATTAAAAAAAGTGTTTAAACCACTTTTCTTTGAAAATAATAAAACCCTTAGCATAAGAAAAAAGAGCTAATTCATATCCATTAGTACATTGTGTTCCATAAGTACAGTGTGTTCATTATTTACTAATTTAAGTACATTGTGTTCCATCACTAATCCACATAATGCGAATCCTATCTTCAGAATAGGCTTATTGCATTCTGAACCACATCTTTATATAAGCTTATAGATTTATCTCACTAATCACTATCATCACCAACCAACCATCCAACCAACCACATACCTTTATATGGCTTAAGAACTACCGGTTTTCATCTCAGAGTTGGCGCAATATAAAATCAAATCGTGCTTGATGGTTACACGCCAGTGAACAAAAGACAAAGTAATGCCCCAACTGAAAGATGATTGTGGACGATCCAATTCAATTCATGATTGAGACCATTTTCGTCAAGCATTTTAAAATTTTATCCCTATAAATTCTAAGTCGCAGGCGAGTTAATAAGGAGTTCTCTTGGTTTAAGTGAAGTCACGAATTCGAACCTCCTCATATATGTAACTGTTTAAAATTTAGAGTCAAAACTTTGCCTCCCGCAAAAGACCTACCCGACTCAAGCGGGGATTAGGCCGAGTGTAGATGGCTTAACAGTATCTTCCTATAATTAGGACCCGCCTAAAATATCTCGTGGGCAACAAAATATATATATATATATATATACCCTATATGCTTAACATAATGCCATTATCTTTTGAGTTTCGTATTAAATACAATACACTTTAAATAGTCATTAATGCCTATTAACTATGCTCTTGGGAATAGGAACATGGCGTGGGGGTATAAGATACCGATATTATTAGAATATTATCAATTTATTATCAAAATATTATCAAGATACTAATTTTTATAATAATATTATCGTCAAAATTATATATTATAATCTTTTGTATTAATTTGTTTAATAATTAATTTATTTTGTTTTATTGATACTTTTATTCTTATTATAAACATAATTTACGATTATTTAAAATTAATAATTTTATAAATCATTGAAATTTTTTTGATTAATTATTTATAATTTTTAATATATTAATTAGTTGTTTACAAAAATAAATCATGTAATAATTAAATATGAGTAAAAAAATTATCATTAACATCTTTGATATTCGATACCAAATATTAACATAAGCATTAACTTTGTTTAATACCATATCAAACACACACATTGACTCTATTTGACAATCAACTGATTGCATTAGCTGTTACTGATTACTGATTATATCAACTTATTTGACCAGCGAATTGCATTAACTGTTTGTTAGAGAAGTTTAGTAAAATTAGCTGTTTAGTATTAGTTATTTATGTGTAAAGTAACTTATGCGGACATGACTTTAAAAAAAATTATAAGGATATGAATATTATATATGTTAGTATTTCGTTGAATATTCTGATAAGAATTTAGATTTTAGAGAAGTCATGTTTAACTGTACTGTTTCATCATCTATGAACATTTTATTTAACTCTTTATATTTTCATTTTCGTTTAAAGTCAACATTTTATTTCTAACCTATAACTGCATAAAACAAATATAAGAACAAACGTTGTTCCTAAAGCGTAGATATCTAGGAACCTCAATTAAAAGGTACAATTAATTTTTGATAATTAAAATTCTGGCTGATTGATGAAAACGTTCCTATATAGAAGCGTTTTTATTTTTGACTGTTTATCTTAAATTTGCCATCGAATCTGCTACTCTATAAACATCTACGATAGCTGTTTGAAAAGTCAAACAGTTGAAGATAATCAATCAACTAAAAAAATAGTTGATTGGTTGTCTACCAAAAGAGGGCAATATGTAATTTCATTCTTATTCTGATTCTCACTTTCTATTCTCATTCTTATTTTTTAATTCTGATTCTTTAATTACTGGTTAATCATACAAATTAAGAGATAAGTAGATCAATCCTTAATCATATTACAAGCAATGTGTTAAGATTTTAATTACATGAAACAGCCTCCAATGTTTTGTTTGTAATTGCAAATATGACATATGCCATTCCGTTGAAGATTGGTATGGACTCAAACGAATTGAGTGAGTAAATTTTATCAACTAAGCACATGCACCTATAAAGCCACGTTAATATACTATTTGGTTTCTGGGAATAATCATGTGAAGATCACCAGCACAAATCAAGCAAAACTGCCGGTAATCGTAGTTCTGGACAATTCCAACTCAAAGTACGACCAAAATGAGTTCTTGACCGTTGAATTTGATGATTTATACATCAAAAGGCTCAAAAGAATCAATTTTTATTATATCATTATATTCAAGCTCTCTCCCTTGTCCAAATACATGACAGGCCCATACTTACCCGCACGGGTAGCCTAGTTGGTTATTGGGAAAGAAAGTGAATCCAAGGTCTTGGGTTCGAGTCTCGGCAGCGGTAGTGTGGGAGTTCATCTAATGTGGTGACTCCTTGTGCTCATCGAGCACTGGGTCGTCTTTCCGAGAAGCTGGCTAGGATCAGGCCGTGATTTACCTCCCTCACACAATGTCGGGTCGAAGTGTGGGGGCGCCTAGGGTGAGCGTTCCACCTTTTGAGTCCAATGATAAGCCCATACTTTGCTGGCGATCGATGAGACTCCCAACCTAACTGTTGTAGTCTATAATTGTTGTAAGAGATTGAATTAGAGTCTCCATTTATCCTAAAATCACTCGATTCCGTAAACAATAGGCAGGAAGACTGAAAAGAATATCTTATCGAGATAATCATATTTGTTTTAGCAAATATACTGCTTGAATTACGTATAAACAAATAGAGGCTGGACGTCGGGCAATAATAAGCAATGCACATCGCGGTAGAAAAATATGGGTACGTATGATTTCACTAAATCAAAAATTAGATTCTTCTATTCATTTTTGTATAATTTCAAATTGATAATACTCTAATACTTTACTACATATAATAAATGTAGCATCTGAGCTTTCTGGGCCCGCGATGCCCGGGTCCGAGAAACTTTGGCCCAAGCGATCCGTCTGTGACATTTCAGACCCGATCACTATGGGGCCGCGATCTGTTAATACAGTACAGTATCAGGTATTGTCCGCTTTAGTACTTGTGTGAGACACCAAGTCTCGAACACAAGACCTCATTGGTAAGAGGCGTCCTTTAAGAAATCCACTTAAAGAAGTAAATCCGTGAGGTCTTGTGTTCAAGACTTGGTGTCTCACACAAGTACCAAAGCGGACAATACCTGATACTGTACTGTATTGTACACTGTACTGACAGTGGGTACTGTAGCCGGATCGCTTGGGCCATAGTTCCTCGGATCCTGGTATCGCTTAGGCCATAGTTCCTCGGATACCACAGTACCTAGCGTCGCTTGGGCCATAATTCCAGGGATGCTACAATAAACATCCTAATTGACCCTCAAGGGGTGTGGCTCGATGATTAAGAGCGGGGCTTAATTTCAGTTAAGTTCCAGATTCGATCCATGCTAGCCCCTCTTGTAAGAGCATGGAGTAGTCGAAGTTTTATTTGTAGAGTAGTAAACTAGTTGGGCCCTCAATAATAAAGTTTGCCCGCTTGACCTGTATATGAAATTTTCTCGAATCTATTAAAAAAAAAACACCCTGACTGCCCAAAATTTCTCGTTTTCCGAAAGTTCGAATAGGATTATAATTTACTTAGACTTCCTTTTACCTGTTCCACCATTTCCAATCTTGTGGATGTGTTGGTAAGATGATATGTAGCGTGCGGTATTGAAATATTTGATTCCTGACTATTATTAAAACTGGCAAATGAGGACCTTACGTTATAGATATAATAATCCTGAGCATGGCTGGAAGTGGACCCTGAAACGTGGTGGCGTAGGCGGGGCAGCCGAAAGGTCAAAGAAAGAGGCGTAGTGGAGAGGTGCTGAGAGTGTGCACACGGAGAGAGAGAGAAGGAGGCTTTCAAGCTTCAATTTCCCTATTGCTTTCAAGTTATAATAATTGTGCCGACAATTACCCACTTCTGTTCATTGTTCTCCTATATAAGTGTTGTAAACTCCCCGAGTTGGATCACACCAAACCCAAAAGAAAACAAAGGAACAATGTCCACCACCACCTACACCAGTTCAAGCCTCGTATTTCTGTTAATATCGTTACTGATCCTAAAGTGTTCTGTTGGTAGACCTATTGTTCTACTTCTGACATATGTTATTCTGTTACATTTGTGTCTTTACACGGTTGGATGTTGGTTTTGATGTTTTAAGTCTTAGCCAACCAAGCTCTGACTGTATTATATATAAATGGCCTTACTAGTAGTACTCTTATGTGTTCTGTCTCAGGCAAAAGCGAGCTCCAGTTGAATTACTATGCAGAAAGCTGCCCAAACGCTGAAGAGATCATCAGAACTGAGGTTATCAAGCTGTACCACAAACATGGAAACACAGCTGTTTCGTGGGTTAGGAATCTCTTTCACGATTGCATTGTTAAGGTACGTAACGCCCTTAAAACACAGTAACGATCAGTGAGCACAAGCTTATATATATAGTGTTGAAGCTATTGGTGATAATGGTGGTGTGTGCAGTCATGCGACGCGTCCCTCTTGTTAGAGACAGTAAGTGGGATTGAATCAGAACAAGGGTCTGAGAGGAGCTTTGGGATGAGGAACTTCAAGTATGTGAAAACGATTAAAGATGCACTTGAGAAAGAGTGTCCGTCGACCGTCTCTTGTGCAGATATCGTTGCTCTTTCGGCTAGAGATGGCATTTTAATGGTAAGAACTGTACTATTGTGCAGATGTTGAGAAAGAGTGTCCTTTGACCGTCTCTTGTGTTGTAGTTGGGAGGGCCAACAGTAGAAATGAAGACTGGGAGGAGGGACAGTACGGAGAGCTACGCAGCAATCCTCTCCGACTCCATCCCTAACCACAACGACAGCGTTTCGTCTGTACTCTCTCGTTTCCAATCTATTGGAATTGACACTGAAGGCACTGTTGCACTTTTAGGTGCTCACTCAGTGGGTCGAGTGCATTGTGTAAACTTGGTGCATAGGCTCTATCCAACAGTGGATCCAACAATAGACCCTGACTACGCAAAGTACCTTAAAGGTCGGTGTCCAACACCAGACCCCGACCCAAACGCAGTATTGTATGCAAGAAACGACCGTGAAACACCCATGATTCTGGACAACTTTTACTATAAGAACGTGTTGAGCCACAAGGGACTACTTACACTAGACCAAGAACTGGCTTCTGATCCACTTACATTGCCCTTTGTCCAAAAGATGGCTGCGGATAACACTTACTTCCATGACCAATTTGCTAGAGCTTTGTCGTTATTGTCTGAGAGCAATCCACTGACTGGTGAAAGTGGTGAGATAAGGAAGGATTGTCGCTATGTGAACCGCAAGTAAGCTAGCCATTTGGTAGAACCAATAAAATGGCAAAATGCTCGTGTTATGTGTCAAGTGCTTTAACATCGAAGCAAATGTAATGTAAATTTATAATGGCCACAGTTTTTTAATGGAAGTTGAACGGCTTCTTGTAGTCTAGGCCCAACTCGAAAATCAACAGGTAGTACCCAAATTAACTGAGCCCGGGTTCGAGTTCGAACTACGAAGACCCTGCCCAATTCGAGATCCAACAATTATTAAAAAAAATGACTTTGATTTTTATTTTTATTATAAAAAAAGTCAAACTTAAGCCTGATTTATAATAAAGATTGTCGGGTCAAAATTAGGCCAGGCCGGGATCCGACCTGTCCCATTGTAGTCCCCTTTTGTTGTTCACAAGTCACCCCTTGTCTCTAAAAGCGAACTGCATGTACATGCTGAAACAATAAGTGAAGGGTCGATTTTAAGTAATGTAAGATTACCTCATGCAATGTAACACATATGAAAGCAGAATCAACCACACGACAATGTCTGTCATTAAATAATTAGTGATTATGCCCTACATTAGGTAGCTTAGGCTCTAAAAGTCCAAAACCATTGATTATGCACACGACAGTCAGCGAAACTTTTAAAAAATAAAAATATTAATAATAAGTGAAATTCTAGTTAATATACATATTTACATTTGAAATTCATTTTTTATCATATTGTTGGTAATTTAAATTTTCTAATAATAATATTCATAACTTTTTTTTAGAAGATAAATAAATAAATATAATTGAAAATGCCAAAAACTATCATTAACTTAGTTGGCTATCAGAATCTCTCCGATCCAATAATAAGTTCTATTTGCAACAGCATATTACATTTCCTATATTCTTCAATCTCTTTATAGAGATTTTAAGCCCAAACTAAATTTATTTTGTATTGCATCTTTGCCCGTATTGTCAAAGAAAACTTGTATTTGAAGAACAGATGATTAGTAGTTTCAACTTTCAAGTAATATTGTTGGGATGTGTGAGTAAAAATCTCGTATCGGAAAGAGATGGAACTAGCGAAGTATATATAAGTACGTAATCGTAATACATATGAAAGCATTATGGCCACAACAGTGCATGCCATTAATATATAACAAACCCATCAAGTCCTATCTTTTGCAGATCGGCTTCCAAAGTCCAAAAGCACTGATTAGGAAGAGGACGTTCACTATAACTCATGAAGGTTTAAACCATATTATTTATATGACTATGAGATGATCTTTGGGATGAAAGATTGAAGTTTAAGAAATTTTATAAAAATTAGTTAGTCTTTAATTTTATTTTTAAAAAATCTCTTCTCGAACCGTATAAATATCCAACATGAATTAATTAAATGTTGTTCATATAACGATTTAACTCAATTTTTAAAGAACAAAACTAATTAAGAATAAATCAAATAAATCTTGTAAAATATTTAAACTGCATAAAGAAATATTTAGGTTAATTAATTAAGAGAAAAATACTACATATCGAATGTTTAAACTAAATATAAAACATAAAATTTTAAAAAAATTAAAAGATTTATAAAAACGAAAAAAAATTCTTTATACGAGATTCTTTATTTGAATCTTAATACGTCAAAATCTTTTATTAAGAGTTATGTACCCAATAAATTCTAACGGAGTCTATGATTCTTAGTCACCTTTCCTCACTTTTTGCAGAATCAAAATACATCAGCCGACACCAGAAGGTCCAAAACGCCCATAAACACAATGCAACAAACAACCTAAACGACAACGTGGAGCACATACCCTATGGTTTTCAGAATTTTGGTCTTTTCTAGGCCTAAAAACCGTCAAAAGAAACGTGCATATACTAATACTACTTAGAAAACAGCACCTATTGTTTATGTCTGAATTATTCTAAGATATCAATACCCAATCAAATTCGTCGCTTCGTCCAGAAATTTACTAACCTACAGTGAAGTGTACTCAAAACTTCCCAGCCTGGGTGACCTCCCCACTCCCAATCTTCCACCTGGACCAATCGATCAAAATAAAGATTAATCGCGATGATTAGATGTATGCCCACCAAAACCTGGGGCCCACTCCAGACCCCAGCCCCAGGCCCCACCACATGCATTTTTCTACACAACTCATGCTCCGAAGACAACATGCTCGTCATCAGTATGTGAATGTTCCGTGTGGGCCAGGGTCATGGTCGCAGGTGCTTGCGTGGCAGGGTGCTGGAAAGCTGACGTGGCTTAAACGTGTGCGTAGTGCGCAACCCTCTTCGGCTTTTCTTTTGACAATAAGTCACGTGCAGCCTTGACTTCGTTGTACGTGTCTACGATTGAGAGCTTCTCTTTAGGCGTCCTGTTTGGTGAAAATTAGAAAATTTTTAACGGAAAGTTCACGCTTTTTCTGAGCGCGTATAACCACGCGTTAAAGAGGTCGGGGCTACGTGGTTGTTATGGTCAACAAAAAGCCCGTTGAAATGCGTGCGTAAAAAGCAACTTTAACATTCACACAGAGCCCAAATGCGGTTAACCTTTAAGAAACAGATAGTAATTTTACCGTTTTCGATTAAATGAAAATAGAAATATATAATTAAATTTTTTATTTGTATTTACTTACGGGGTATTTTAAAAGGATCTTAATTGTAAAAAAATGCATTTAAACTATTTACACTTAGACTAATCTCTGCTCAAAATGGATCAGTTCGTAAAAAATAAAGTATTAGTCAAATAAATTTTTTCATTATGAAAGTTCAAACTTAAGATCTCTAGTTAAGAAATGAGAATATTAAACCAATCAAACCAACCATATTTAGTAAATACTCCCTCTGATTTATAATAAGTGTCGTTTTAGAAAAATTTTAATTATTCAAAATAAGTGTCGTTTGTAACTTTTTATGCATATTTATGATTTGACTTTTAAAATTAACATTTAATTTTTCTCACCTCTTAATTACACAGATTATACATATTATATTTTCAAGACACTTTAACATGTAATTAATAAGGGTATATTAGATATTTCATTAACTTTCTTAATAAATATATATATTTTTTAAAACAATGCTTATTATGAATCGGAGGGAGTATATATTTTAAATAAGAATCAGACGATTATGTTATGCCAATTAACCCACGAAGTCCGTCGGTAGTCCCAAACGTTAGACATCAAAACATAAGAAATAGACAAATATTATTTATTTAAAGACAGTCAGTCTTTAAGAAAATGTACTTTTATGCTCTTTGACTAATAACTTAATAGTACTCATCAGATCGTCATATTTTATTAAATCACCGCAGTTATAGGACACTGATCAAAGAAGACTTATAACACAATTAGCAATAAGAAAAGTTGTTCTCGACAATGTGAAAGATAATAGTAGATTATGGTCATTATTAAGTATATATATATATGGACATATTATCAGTCTTTTTGTATTTATTTTTTGTAACTTACATTTTTATTATCATATCACGGCTTATTAGAAATAGCCTCTCTATAATATGGAAGTAAGATTGCGTGTTATCAAACTCTTTAAATTCTGTTTTATTGCAAAACTTTAAAATATGATGACGACGATAATAATGATATATTTATATAAATATGTAGATAAAATTTAATAAAATAGAGTTAAAAATACTAAACTAAAAGGGCACTTAAATTTACAAAGTACTATTTGCTTCAATAATTCTACCTTTTTTGTTAAAAAAATATATATGAAAAAGTAAGGAAAAAGAGAAAAAAGAAAGGAGGAATTTTTATTTATCACGGGAAAATAACCGTTGGAAGGGGACACGTGTCGCTTGCACATCCACCTGTCTTCTTCTGCTCCTTTGGATTCCATACTCAGTTTGGTTTGTTCTCTACTTCAGTTTCAAGGCATTGATGTCATTCATTTTTCACTTCCCTCTCTCTCTCGTGAATTATATCTCTTTCCTTGCAGCCTTGTCAATCTAGAGAGCGATAGGAGGCCACACAGAGCAGTACACATCTTTCTCTCAATTCTCTAATGGCTTTTCACTAACTCTACAAATGTTGTCTTTTGATTACTGCATTGCCTTGTCCCTGTTTTGGACATTAACCTTAACCGCCGCATCAACTGACTTCGACTTTGGTACCTTAACTCTAAGCAGCCTTAAGCTTCTCGGTGACGCTCACTTGAATAATGGCAGCGTGCGTCTCACCCGCGATCTTGCTGTCCCTAACTCCGGCGCCGGTAAAGCTCTGTACTCCAAACCCATCAGATTCCGGGAACCGGGGACGGGTACGGTTACGAGTTTCTCGACCTTTTTCTCGTTCTCTGTCACCAATTTGAATCCTTCATCCATTGGTGGTGGGTTAGCATTCGTCATATCGCCGGAATCTGAAACCATCGGTGCCGCCGGCGGTTGTCTCGGACTTCTAAACGTCGACGGACTTGCTTCGGGATTTGTTGCGGTTGAGTTTGATACTCTAATGGACGTTGAATTCAAGGACATTAATGGGAATCATGTGGGGGTTGATTTGAACAGTATGGTCTCTTCCCAAGTTGGCGATTTGGGTGCTTTGGACGTCGATCTAAAAAGCGGCGATCTTGTTAATGCTTGGATCGACTATGGTAGCACGAATCATGGTTTCAACGTCTCGGTTTCTTACTCTAATATTAAACCGAAAGAACCACTCTTGTCTTTTAGTCTTGATCTAGATCAGTACGTGAACGATATGATGTACGTGGGATTTTCTGGGTCAACTCAGGGGAGTACGGAGATTCATAGTATAGAATGGTGGAGTTTTACTTCTTCATTTGACTCAAATTCTGATTCTGGGTCGGCTTCACCACCGCCGCCAACGACTAGTTTGATGAATCCAACGGCTAATTCTGTCAAATCACCGCCACCGTCTCTGGCTCCTAGTGGTTCAACCGAATCAGGAAGCAGTTCGCAACAAAAGAGTAGTAAGTCCTCTTCGTGTCACAACCAGCTTTGTAAGCAGGGTCCAGGTGCCGTTGCAGGGGTTGTAACTGCAAGTGCATTTTTTGCCATTTTTGCTGGTGTTCTTATATGGGTTTTCTCTAAACGAGTCAAGCCTGTGAAAAAGCCGGAGTCTTTTGCATCGGAGGTCATCAAAATGCCAAAGGAATTCAGTTACAAAGAGCTCAGGTCAGCTACCAAGTGCTTCAACGCGAACAGAGTAATCGGGCATGGCGCATTTGGAACTGTTTACAAGGGTATACTGCCGGAGTCCGGCGACATTGTGGCAGTGAAGCGATGCAGTCATAGTAGTCAAGGCAAGAATGAGTTTCTCTCGGAATTGTCCATAATTGGAACACTAAGGCATCGAAATCTTGTTCGCCTCCAAGGATGGTGTCATGAGAAAGGTGAAATTTTGTTAGTCTATGATTTGATGCCCAACGGAAGCCTTGACAAAGCTCTGTTTGAAGCGAGGACACCTTTACCATGGCCACACAGGCGAAAGATTTTACTTAATGTTGCCTCTGCTCTAGCTTACTTGCATGAAGAATGTGAAAATCAGGTGATTCACAGGGATATTAAGACTAGCAACATTATGTTAGATGAGGCGTTCAATGCCAGATTAGGCGATTTTGGGTTGGCCAGGCAAGTGGAACATGACAAATCACCGGATGCGACGGTAGCTGCTGGCACAATGGGGTATTTAGCACCTGAATACCTACTAACAGGAAGAGCAACGGAGAAAACTGATGTGTTCAGCTATGGAGCAGTGGTTCTGGAGGTGGCTAGCGGAAGAAGACCAATTGAGAAAGAGACTACTAGTGTTGGGAAGATTGGGACTAACACTAATTTGGTGGAGTGGGTTTGGAGTTTGCACAGAGAAGGAAGGTTACTAGCGGCAGCAGATGCGAGACTTGAGGGGCATTTGGATGAGAATGAGGTGAGAAGGGTACTGTTGGTTGGGCTAGCTTGCTCGCACCCTGATCCTCTAGCCAGACCCACAATGAGGAATGTGGTCCAAATGCTTGTGGGTGAAGCAGAGGTCCCTATAGTGCCTCGAACGAAGCCTACCATGAGCTTTAGTACCTCCCATCTTTTGATGAGCTTGCAGGATAGTGTGTCTGACTTGAATGGTATAATCAATCTCTCTACTTCTTCATCCGAAGGCAGCTTCAACGGCGGTGACATAGTTTGATGAGAAAAATTGCCAAAACCCTTTGTTTAATGACTCATAATATATATATTTATTATTCGTTTATGTATGTAAAACACAATAACATGGCAATGTAAGCAGAAGAAGTTCTTAGGGCCATTTTTTTGTACTAAAAAGTTATTGGTGGGAGTCATTTTCTAGCTTTCATCGGTGAGTAGTTGTTTCACAAGCAAAGCTCAAAATAGTCAAAAAGTAGGCACAAGAATTTGAGTAGAGGCTTGGCAAAGTATGCAAAAAGGAGACTGCTTGATTATCATTAACTTTTAAGAATTAATAAAAAACTATCCAACGAAAGTTCTAATTTATTCCAAAAGTTAGTTTTAGAAGGGAGATTTATTCACTATTATAAATGGTTGAATGTACACTTGTTCGGTGTGAGATTTTTGACACATTCTCTCGACTTAAAGTAGGGCTGAATATTTACTAGATATATTGAGCAAAGGGACAGATTTAAGCACTGTCCTAAATCATCAAAATATACGGGCTCTAATATCATATTAAAAGGCCTAACTTACCTCTAAAAGTTAGCTTAAGATGAGAGATTTATATACTATATAAATAAAAAAAATACACTCACACTTGTCCGGTGCGGAGAGTCTTAACACTAATAAGGTTACTCACATATTTGAGTTTTAATTTTAATATTATAATTACGTAGCCCTCAAGAGATGTGGCTTGATGATTGAGAGCGGGGTTTGACTTCTGTTAGGTCCTAGATTCGATTTCATGCTAGTTCCTCTTGTAAGAGCCTGAGGCAACCGAAATTTTACCTGTAAGTGAAGAACTAGATGGACCCTCAATAATAAGGTGTGCCCCCTTGACCCACCTGTAAGGTGGTGCGCTAATTAAACCTTCAAAAAAGAGCGCCCGTTTAACCCGACTCTTTGAATTTAAAAAAAAATATTACGTAAATTAATATTAAAGAAGTCGACGCCACTTGCAAGCATTCGTTGAGTTCTTAAATTAACTTTGCAAAAGCCAAAAAGACCGAATTACATGGAGACTTTTTTGTTTCTTTATCACGTATGAACTATGAAACAAAGTAATTAAGATTCAAAACTACTGTTGCGGCCCACTTTTATAGGTGTCTCGAGCAAGTTGGAATCCTATACGATTCCTACTTAGCTCACCTGCTTCCTTTCTGATCTCTTCCTTCCTTATCTATACTACTTTTTTTGTTTGATTCTCGGCAAATTCATGGATTTTTAACTGACTCTTGACAACTTTTATTCACTTTCCGGGAAAATAAGTTTCTTGTCCCTTTTTTGTTAAGTGCCTCATCCAATCCGTAACAAAAGTAAGAAAGGTACAGTTGAGCATTAGACAGCGGCCATGGCCCGTTGGTTGTCCTACATAACTAATCAATAGTTGGGTACATTGGAAATAGTGGTAGTTTAGTACAACATAGTATTAGATATTTCCTCTTTCATGAGACCAAGGATGTTTCTGGTAAAATGTCACAATATCAGGTTAGAGCATCATTTTTTAATTCTGTCTTACTTAATTTTATCTATATATTTACTAGATTTGACATAAATGTAGTGTTTTGAAATTTGGATTAGACATTAAATCGGAGGTCTTATTGGTTACCGGTTTGACATGTCGAACCGGTGTGACGTCATAATTATACACTAATTATATTTAATTATATATAATATTAATAATATTTAAAAAATACAAAAATATACCAAAAAAATATATAATATAAAAAATTTATTGAATTAGTGGTCGAATCGGTCGAACCGGACTGGTTCGATCGGTCAATTGATTGATTTTGACCAGTTCTCATTGGCTCAGTTAAGAACCGATTTTTAAGAGTGAATCGGACCGAATAGTCAACCAGTCATCGGTCGAACCGACCGATCCAATCTAACTTTTAAAACAATGCATAAATGTACGAATAAGATTTAATAAAATAAAAAACAAAAGTTGACTCCACAATACCTGTCTTTTTGCTTTTAATTATAACTTCAATTATCTGATTTTCTTTTCTTCTTCTTTAAGAGGACATCAAGTCTTGAATGAAATTCTAAATCAATCCTCGAACACAAGGAGTAAGGTGTCGCTTGCATGTCGAAAGGTATCAAAATCATGGAAGCCTTTAACTTATCATATAACTATTCAATAAAAAAATCAGAAGAAGTCCTATTGTAATTTTAAAAATTTTATAAAAATTCTTTAAATTTTTGAATAAAATTCTTCTAGTTTTTAATTTTCGGTAAAAAAATCTTTTATTTTAAATGTCTGTGAAAAAATTATGATAAAATAAACAAATTAATCAAATATCATTTATAGGATGACTCAATCAAATTCTTAAATTTAAACTTAAATAACTAAATTCTACTTGAGTTAATAGATTAGTTCGAGTCGAGTTAAAAAATAAGTTGTGGTTGGGTCGGCAATCTCAGGCTCAGGTCTAAGTCTAATAGTCAACAAGCCCAATCGAAGGAGATAACTTTCATGCATGCACAAAGACCTACGTGAAACCCTAAACCTAGCAGTCATCTCATATATAAGGTATTGTTTCACCATAATAGAGGTACGAAACTTATTCGCTATTATTTTCTCAGCTCTTAGCTACCCTTCACCTTCACCAGAAAACTAACTTAAGCGTCGGAGGGGCCTTCCGGGAATCAACCCCTGGCGTGCTTTATTTGTTTTGCAGGTATTCATCACTTCGAGACCGCTGAGATCATAGATCCAAGCAATAACATCCAATCAGGACAAAATCCGTCTGAACCAATTTAGATTATCATGTCAATAACATTTGATTGATTCGAATCTAACATTTATAATTGTTAAAAATTAATATTTTTTAAAAATGTTAAATATGAAAGATTAAAAGTTATAAATATATTTTACCCAGTAACCAATTGGGTTCAGATCTTCTGTACCTATTACTCTATTTTAATCCTACCTTAAAATGATATCATTTTATATTTATTTATATATAAAACGATGGTTGTTTTGAGGATGAAAATATGATTGAAACTAGGAATGTTAATTTTGATCTGGCCTAATTTTGGTTGGAGTTAACCGGGCCACGAGCAGAAGTTGCCCAATCATAACGTAAAAAATGACTTTTTTAATATTTTTAAAAAATATATAAGATTGGTCAATCCAACGTCCCAAATTGAACAAACCACTGATGTGTCGCGCATGCTTTGATTGATGTAATGTCGTTGCTCCCAATTCACCAAGGGATGGGGTCTTCGTCTTGGGACAAGATTTTTTGTCTAATTTTTATAGTATCTTATTTTGTTTCATAAATTTCAGTCATTTATTTATGTAGATTCTGTATAAGACCTGCATAAATAAACGCAAAATTTATATAAATAAATGACTAAAATTTATATGACAAAATAAGACATTATAAAATTGGACAAAAAATCTGAACTCCTTCTTTCCATGTTCTGAACACTGGCTGTATGGTCCATGTACAGATCAGCATGTCAGAGATTGGCAAGAAACGAGTGGACAGGTATTTAGTATTTTACACCTTGGAGTTTCAATAAATTTGACCGCGTGTTTCATTTCTCTCTGCACAGCATTGCAGAGAAGATTCTTCAGTTTCCTTGTATGTACATGTATTAACGTAACGTAACGTCCCCACACTATTTCTTTCCTACTCATTAATCACTCTACTCCAGAAGAGCTCTTGTTTTTTTCATGGAAATTAATGTAAAGCTGTGCCCTGAAACCTGCCATGTACAAGACTCCCAAGCCAAGCTTAAGGGTCTTTAGTCTATAGTTTTATAATGAAATAGGATGGAAAGTAACACAAATTTATCATTTGAAAAGAAGTTTTATAATGGGATAGAATAAATTTTGATTAAAACCAAAAGTTTTATGTTACATTCTATTTCATCCTAAATAAGGTCGTTCTTATCGTTTTATTGGCTCTAAACGAAATAAAAAAGGGCCCCAATAAATTGACAATATACTTATTTTACATGTTTAGAACTGGAAGAAGTACGTAAGTACAACCAAACTCTAACAGCTTCACAATATATCACAAAGATATATAAATGGTATTATATTTGTGATAGAGGAAAAAAAATAAATAGCAAAATTTAATATTTAATATTAAAAATAAAAAATAAAGAGCAAAAATACATTAAAAAATTAGAAACTTTACCTTTAAATTATACTCATAACTCAGAAGACATAATCGTAAAATTTTTTGCTATTAATTTTTGAATTGGAGTACTTTAAATATATATATTGATGAAAATAAAGAAATTAGAAGGTAAAAATACACTTAAATATTTCAAGACTATTTATAAGCATAAGATGTTAACTTATAACGTTAATTTATAACGTTAACTCAACTTATAATATTAAATAAATTTGCCTATCGTTAACTTATAACGTCAAAAATTACTGGAACTTGCCTAATGTTTACTCTTCGAAACATCACCAACGTTAAATCAATTTTGAGTGAATTAGTTATATACTGTAGGAGTCAAAAGTTTAAATATAAAATTAGGGGGCCCTTTTTATTGTGGGCCCTGGGCAGGTGCCCTGCTGGCCCTTGCCCAGGGTCGACACTGGGACCCACATAAATAAATGGTTGAGATTTATTGGACACAATAAGACACCATAATATTAGACAGAAAATCTGGACTCCTTACAAGCGGCTTGTAGACGCAACTGAAGTTAGTGGCGTTAAAAGATATTCTCTTTTAATTCAGTGTTTTATAACCAAACTGGCTTTATAAAAGTAAAACAAACATCGCCTAACCTTTAAAGAAAATAAATAAAAAGAACAAAAAGCATGTCACAATTCAACAGAAAGTCGATTACTACAATAGAAACCTCATTTGGCTACAAAAAAAGTGTCACTAAAAGTCCCAAAATCGTTGCTAAAAGTTATCAGTAATGATTTATATTTGTCGTAAAATATGTTGTCAAGTTCTCGTAGCTAAAAACTATAGGTGACATTTTTCGCTAATCGTCACTAATAATTTTTTTCCCATGCTTTATTTTTATGGAAAAAACTATTAGAGACGTTTCGAGAAATTGTCGCTAATGCCTTTTGGCTATGCTTAGTTTCGTAGCAAAAAATTGTTAGCTACGTGATGTGAGCACGACCATGGTACTTTGTAAGAGATATGGAACCAAAGATAAACTAATAATGTCGAAGGGACCAATAACAAGATCAAGAGTTAAGAAATTTAAAGAAGTGCTTCAATCCTACTTGGGTCGAATTATAGATGGCATGGAATCTCTAGAGACAATGAGAGTCAATGGTATCGTAACTAATCAAGTTGGGCGGAATGTGCAAGAAGACTTTCATTCTTGTTTAATTAATTATTTTTCATTAGAAGCATAACTTTCGGCAGCCCACTACTTGTGTCTTGGGCTTGTTTAAATCTTTTAGGTTTAATGAGTTGTATTTTAGAAATATTAGTTTGGGCTTTAATTATTTTGGTGAAAAGCCTATGTTTAAAGGCCTTTTACGCAATTTGGGTTCCATTCTTTTCACGGGGTATAAATACATCATAATAAACATTGTTTAGGGTTGGATTGGTTAAATAGCTTAAGGGAAGATTTCTTGTCTTCTTCTATTGCTTCAAGAATATAATTCTTATCAAGGTAAACACTTGTGATGAATTTCTATTCTTGTTTTCAAATAAATCTTATTATATGCATTTCTTTTCATATAACTGATTGAGGATTCATTAGGATTGGGGATTTCATCTTGTTTATATTCTATCCAAAGTGTGTGTTTAAGGGGATTCGGGTTCTTTAACCTTGGGGTTTCGCATCATTTGGTATCAGAGCTTGGATTATGATAAATTTTTATTTATCTTGTGTTTATGTGTGCTTATTACTATTATTTTCCATTGGAAACCAAAATTAGGGTTCATTTTATTATTGTGTTTTTCTGTGAAAAAAATCAGTAGCTAGATAGGAAGAAAACGTAGCTATAGTAAAAAATCAAAAAAAAGAAAAAAAGAAAATTTTTTTTGGGTTGACGTAATTATAGGATTTTCTTTTGGTGGCTTCCTATTTTGGTTAGTGTCTTTATATTTTTGCATTCAAGTTGATTTTTCCACTAGGGAAATTTCAATTCTCGTGTTTATGCATTAGTTTCATCATTTCATTCATTCTAAATTTCTATTTTTTATCTCTTATTGTTTCTTTTTGTTTCCATTTACACCATAATTAACAAATTGATTCTTGTTAATTTAAATTATGTATTT
>JAOSBM010000004.1:26644136-26659625 GCA_027568955.1 Erythroxylum tenue
TAATCAGAACAATAGTCTCACGAGTCAAAGCATAATAATTGGAATTTCCCGACTAAAACAGATTAGCTACTCATAACGAAATTAAACAAAACAATACTCTTAATTAACAAAGTCTCCATAACAAAGAAAGAAAAAGTAAACTATATAAAAATAGAAATCTGGAAACTAATCCACGATGAAGCCTTGCGTCCCCTAGTGTCGTCACTGTTGTATTGTTCAAAACCAAAAGAAGAGAACTCTGCTTCCTGCCGAAAATCAAAGACTAAAGAAGAAAAAAATCCCTGCTGCCGTCACCTCCTTTTAAATATATTTCCAATCCTCCCCTTTTTGCTGCCTAGGTTTCCTCCTTTCTTTAATGACGTGGGCCCCTTTAGCCTTCTTAAACGTGGGCCCCTCTCCAAAGTTACAGCCCATTTAACTTGCTTCCACGTTGTTGTCTTGTGCTTTGTTGCTAGTCCCTTATAGCTGATTTGACAATTAAAACAATGCTACCTTTTAAACCTTATGCTTCGTCATTTGTTGTGTGCCCCTTGCTTCTGTCCATTGCTGTTGCCGCAACTTCTCTTCATGATTCACGCCTCTCAAACCACTCATGCCCACTGTTGCGATTTTTGTATCAATTTAGAGCCCATTCTTTTATTCCACGCTAGCCCACTTGATTTTGTTAACGCCTGGATATCTTCAATCAAAAGCCTCCTCTCTAGCGTTGACGTGTCTACTCCTGCTTCTAGTTACGTGTCCCTCTCTTGTGAGATTATTGTTGTAGCTAATTAATAAAATGCATCTGCGTTTAGGAACTCCAGCTGCTTCCAGTGCTATTTTGCTCTCCTTTTGATTTTAATCTCCATGTGACTTGCGTTATTTTCATATGCCCAAAACATGTTGCTGTTTTTCTCTTAATTTCTCACATCATGTAAAAATTGTAATTTCCTATAAGGAAATATTAAATCAAGTTAAGTCCCAATAATTGAATCAACAAGAGGAATAAAAAGGAACAATTAAAACATAAATATGGGACAAATATGCACTTATCAAATGGGAAGGACAAGGTAAATGTGTTGGACTAATGGAGGTTGACAAATTAAATCCTTCTATGTTTTTATAATAATAAAACTTAAAGAATTGGTTAAGTAATAATTTTAGGTATTTGGATTAAAATGGTGGTACAAGTCAGATGATTTTCAAATCAAGATTGCAATAATAAGTATCAGAGTTAAACAACGTGTATATCATGCAAAGATCTTGTATGAAGAATTCAAATAAGCATCTCAACAATCAAAGATTGAAGATTATGTGAGATCTGTCCGTTAGAGCTTGGGACAAGTCGACCATCATGTTGCAAGTCGACTATTAACAATCAGACCTGTTAGTTGGTTTAATGGACTAGTCGACTCTCAGCATATTAGTCGACTATTCGAAGAGTGGAGCAGAATGTTTCATGAAAAACGTTAGTGCTAGTCGACTAATTCTTGAAGACAAGTTGACTATAATATACTAGTCGACTATTACACACCGACTAGTCGACTATCAGTTTCAACTGAACATAATTTAACTGTGTCAATTGATTTCAAACGGGAAAAAATCTTTATACAATGGATAAGAGCATTCTACAACGGCTAGGAGAGTTCTACAATGTCTAAAAACGTCTTGAAGCCTGCAAATAAAGGACAGAACTTCAGAGGATTAATTACACAAGTCCAAAGCGAAGCATACTCACCGTTGTTCAAAATTATCTTCATATCGCTTTCAGTTTGCTCTTAGCATGTTCTAATTGTATTCAGTTGTATTGAGCTTTACTACATCATTTCAATCATTGTTATTGTGAGTTGAGTGATTAGAGAAGAATCACTTGGGAGGTAGGATTTATGCCAGAAAATAAATCGATTGTAAGGTGTAGCTTGAGCCGGAAGTCAAGTTGAGTTGGAAGAGTTCACACTGAACTAAAAAGTGTGTAGTAAAGAGCTTTGTCAAAATCTTAAGTGGGAGCTTAGGTAGAGGACGTAGGTCTTAGCACCGAATCTCTATAAACACTGTGTTTGCTTCTCTTCTCTACTCTTTTACATTTCGATTTTCTTGTTTGTTTTGTGTGTTTTAATTCTCTGTTTTGTAGCACTTTGTGAAAAGATTAAAAGATCTATTCAACCCCCCCCCTTCTAGATCGTTTTCAAAATGAAGGGTAAATGGGAAAAGAACAAATAAGTGGTCTTGAAATAAGAAGAAGAAGAGAGAAGTGTCGTGAGAACCAAAGAGAGAAGGAAGAAAAAAAAAACGTGAAAAGGAGAAGAGAAGAAGGAAAATCATGGGAAGCTTGGAATGAAGAAGAAAGAAGAAGAAAAAGAGGAGAAATCAAGCTTATTAAAGTAAGTTAGTCATCTTTTCTTCTTGCTTTAGTAGAGAAATGGATTGTGTTGAGAATGAAGGAGTTAGAGAGAGAAAGGGGTTTTGTGTTGGAAGATGATTAAAGAGAAACCATTGATTTCTAGGGTTTCTAAACTAGGTTTTAGGTTTTTTTAACCTAGATGGACTATGGGTAGGTTAGGTTTGAGCTTGATTTGTGTTGATTTCATTTGTTGTGATTTTGAAGTTTTAGGGATTTTATTGAATTGGAATTGAATGGGAGATTGGTTTGTTTTAAGAAATCAAGAAAACCTTATCCAAGAGCAAGAGGAAGGGCACAATTGAATTTGAATTTTCAAGCGAAATAAGGTGGATAATTTATTTATAGTTATTATGTGATTGGGAAAATTCTTGCATATGTGTATGTATGTTGATTGCTTGAAATTGAATTGTTGTGACTTGATTGGAAATGCATGATGCATTGTGATTATGTTATACCTTGAAAGAGGTTATAACATTTTGAATTAAATGAAAGAAGAAAATGTACGAAAGCATGAGCATATGATTGAATTGAATATAAATTTGTTTGTGATTAGGCAAGAGAGGAACTCGTTTCATTAGTCACGTGCACGTTGACCTATAGCCTTTTCCCGGCTGCCCGTTTGAGGCTACGGGATCTTGAGAATTTGGACTCGTTTTGTTCACGGTGTAAACTTCGGTTTCTCTGTTTTGTTCCACGGAACTCTCGAGTCATTTGCTGTACATTGCATCTGTGAATTGTCAAGTTGATGCATACATGATTTGTATTATTGTGAATTGTTTGAGAACTATGCTTTTCTTGAATTCAATAAGAATTTTCTATGACAAATAAATAATTTCAATGGTTTTTCTTGTTATTGATTATAAAATGTTACCCATGAACTTTTAAGCTCACCCCTACTCTTCTTCCCTTATTTAGATGATGAGTAAGAGATCGAATAAAAGAGAGTCAAGGCATCGCTCCGATTAGGCATACTTTTGTATTTTAAGTTAGACTTTGTAAACATGAGGCTTTAGTCACACTTCAAGTATTATTTTTTCAAGTATCTTTTGTATTTTGGGATTTTGAGACATTGATGTATTGTGGCTTGGAAAGCCCATTGAAGCTTTGTAAAATGTTTATTTCTTTTGACGAAAATGAAATATTATTTTGTTTTGCTCATGATTCTCAAAGTGTGTATACCATATTTTCAAGTTTTCATAGGATAAGATTTGTGTTCTGACTTCCATGGAAAAACTAGATTAATATAGGTTGAATTACACAAAGTTGTTTTCTTAAAAGTTGTAGCTTATCCTTCTAGCTTTCGAACGATATAAAGTATGCAATTTTGGGATATCGTAGTTGAAAGATATGATCGTTATAAGTCGGTGATGCTGCATAGGATGTATATACCGAACAACTAGAGTAAATGAAGTGTTATCGCACTAGGAGAGTTGAATTTGGGAAGATTATGAGTAAAAGGGATGTTAGGATGGATGTAGGATCCATTGGAGGGGTCTTAGAGGGAGTTTTTCCCAGAAAAACCTAAAGGTTACACAGTCAGGCCGTGTATAAAGACACTGGTTGTGTATTCCTGATGCAAAAAAATTGCCAGACCCGTAGGTTACATGGTTTGCCTGTGTGGTTTCACATGGCTTGTATTTTGACCCTCCAAATAACAAAATCTCGCTTCAAGTTCTTCATAAAAGTTGTAGATATATAAGTCCTCTTCTAAACCATCCAAGGATGACCTTAATCCGATATCTCTAATGAAAGTTATGCAAATTTCCCCGAAACATGTTCAATATGATTGAGGATAAAATCATGTTTGATTCTTTTGGACATAACTTCATCTTCCAACCTACAAATGATGTGATTCTTGAAGCGATAGGTTCCTAAGACATCTTTATATCTCTCCATAAAAATTTGTAGTTTTTGGTGTTGATTTGAAAAAGATTGATAGAAGGAAAATGAGGGATCGGTTGGAAGGGCATAACTAGGTTACGAACGTACTTTGGATCTTTAAGCATATCTTGAGCTATAGAGCTCTGAATGAGATGGATCTTGTTTCAAAATAAACTAGAGACATAGAACTACAATATTTTTGAAGAAGTTAAATTGTGATTTTGGTGATTGGCTAGTGTGGGCATGCCTTGTGAGATGAAGACTAATGAGGGTTCATTGACATAACCCTACAAGGAAACCCGCTCACGTTTTATGATGATAGTTGGGTTCCAGAAACCTGGTCCAACAACTAACATCAATGTTAGTAAGATATGGTATGATAAGGACCCTTTTATCCTTGCAAGTCAAGTGAAGCAAGTTTTCTATCTTAACGGTATTGTATTGGGCAGCAATTGGAAGGTTGTTCAAAAGTTTCAACACTGAAATCTCTTCAATTTTTGTGAAAGGGATAATGGTATAATGAGTGAGGACGGAGATGAAGTATATTAAGAGTTTAAATTGGAGATGAATAATGAAGCCATTCGAATAGAAGATGCAGATATGTCATCATTCAAAAGTGGATGAAGTACAAACCAATGCTATCATATAAAGATATTAAGACTATATTGAGGATGAATTATATAAACAAAGGATAAATATATGGGCAGAATTAATTGTATTTATTAAAAGAGGTGTATATATACACAAGTTTACAGCAGAAAATCTGTGAATACTCCAAGAATAATGGAGAATCAATTCAAAATAAAACAAGAAAAAAATCTATAACTAATTAACAAGAAGTAGAAGACCAGGTCATAATAATTGAAGAACTTATACAGCTGTCATGCTAATATACCCCCTCAAGCTGGATGGTGTGGAACAACACCAAGCTTGGATAAATGACGAGTGAAAGATTGTTTAGAAAGTGGTTTTGTGAATATGTCAGATAGTTGATCTGAACTTGAGATATGAGTAACTTTTAGCTGCTGATTTTGAATCTTTTCTCTAACATAATGGAAATCTAAGGCTACATGTTTCATGCGACTGTGAAGAGCTGGTTTATGACATAGATATGTGACGCCTAAGTTGTCGCAGTAAATGATCGGAGGCTGAGAAATAGTGATGCCAAGTTCTTGGAGGAGATTTTTGACCCACGTTGTTTCATTAAGAGCACTTGCAATGGCTCTATATTCAGCATCTGTTGAGGAATGAGCAATTGTCCTTTGTTTCTTGGAAGACCAACTAATAGGATTATGACCAAGAAAAAGAATATAACATGTAGTTGAACTATGATCAGTGAGATTTCCAGCCTAGTCAACATCTGAGTACATGGATAAGTGGAGATTGCTACTGGGAGTGAAACGAAGACCATAGTGAGTGGTGGACTTAGGGTAACGAAGTAGGCATTTGACAGCCTTCCAGTGAGCTTGAGAAGGTGCATGCATGAATTGAGATAATTTGTTGACTGAGAATGAGATATCTGGCCTGGTAAAAGACAAATATTGCAACTTGCCAACCACTTTTCTATATTCAGTTGCATCATGTGAAGGGGTGCCATCATTGATCTGCAAACTTTGAGTGGAGCTCATCGGAGTTGTTACACCTTTACACTCATGCATATTTAAATCATAAAGAAGTTCTGAAACATATTTTGTTTGGGAGAGGACCAGTCCTTGTGTATCACGATGGACCTCACCACCAAGAAAATAAGATAATGGACCAAGATCTTTAAATGAAAATCGAGATGCTAGGGAAGAAACAACCTGTGAGACTGTTGATGCATTATTACCAATAAAGATGATGTCGTCAACATAGACAAGAAGATACATAATGCCTTGTGAATGTTTCGAAACAAAGATGATTTGACAAAGCCAATGAAAAGCAGATGAGATGTTAACTCATTGTACCAAGCACGAGGTGCCTGTTTTAACCCATAGATGGCCTTACGCAGACGAAAAACATGTGTGGGTTGAGTAGGATCTTCAAACCCAGGTGGCTGCTTCATAAAGACTTCTTCTTCAAGTGTGCCTTGTAGAAAGGCATTGTTTACGTCAAGTTGATTCAACGGCCAATTGTTCTGAACAGCATGGGAGAGTACAACCTGGACTGTAGTGGGTTTGATGACTAGACTGAAGGTAGAATGATAATCGATGCCAGGGCATTGGGTGAACCCTTTGGCAACTAGACGAGCCTTGAACCGATCAGCTGAGCCATCAGATTTTGTTTTGATCCTGTAAATCCACTTGCAATCAACAATATTTTGGTTGGAACTTTAGGGAACTAATTCCCAGGTGTGATTTCGAATTAAGGCATCATATTCATCATTCATTGCAGACCACCATTTTGGATCTTTATGTGCTTGTTTATATGTGAAAGGTGTGGTTAAAGGGATATGAGCAAGGTAATTAAATGGTTTTTTTGGACAGAAAATATTATTTTGGGATCGTGTGACTGGACGGTTGGTTGAGGGGGTATTTAAAGAGGTGAAGGATGTAAGGGCAGTGACAGTTGTGCAGTTGGTGGGGTTGGAGGAGATGGGGGTATTGTTGTGCAGCGTTGGTACGTAAGAGGAAAGGGTTGAATTCTTGATGATGGTGGTTGTGGAAATGGGTTTTGAGGAGAAGAAGAAGAATTAAGAGATTGCAAATTACCTAAAGTCGTGGAGTTCCCTTGATTCTGATAGGGGTAGATGGACTGATGCAAGCGGTGGTTGGTGGATGTGTCATGAATGAAGAAAGGCCATGGTAGACGAAGGAAGACTGGTGATTGGGTTAGGGTTGAGGGATTTTGGGGGCTGTGTGTCGTAATTTCCCAGGTGGGAGAAGGGAAATCATGTTGAAGATGTGAAAAAATTGTATTAAAAGGAAAAGTATGTTCAACGAATTTAACATCACGTGATATGTAGATTTTGGATTTGATGGGTTCAAAATAGTAATGAGAATGATGGTTTTGAGAGAAGCCCAAATAAATACAAGGAGTGGACTTGGGTTCAAGTTTGTGGGTAGTATAGGGTTTGAGCCAAGGGTAAAACAGACAACCAAAAGTTCTGAGGGAATGGTAATTGGGTTTAACACCAAATAGCTTTTCAAAAGGGGACTGATATTTTAAAGTGGTGTAGGTAATTGATTTATTAAATAGATAGCATGGTGAACAGCGAAAGACCAAAAAGATGAAGGTAAAGAGGCATCATGTAGAAAAGTTTTGGCTGTTTCGATAATGTGTCGATGACAACATTAGACTGTGGCAACTCTCTGTGGTGTATAAGGAGGTGATATTAGGTGTTCTATTCCATTAGAATTGAGGTATGGGTCAAGACTTTTATACTCTCCTCCCTTATCAGTATAGAGAGACGAGATTTTGGTATTGAAAGATTTTTCCATTAATGGGTGCAATTTGGAAAAAATGTCTGGAACCTCATTTTTTTCCTGAAGGGTATACAACCAAGTATATTTGGTGTACTGATCAACAAAAATGCAATAAAAGCGTTTCTTGTCAACTGAAAGAACAGGTGATGGGTCCCATAAATCACTGAAAATTTTTTAAGTGGAGCATCACTAGTGAGAGACATTTTATCAAAAGGGAAAAGGTAAATTTTATTTGCACAGTAAGAATTACAATATGTAAACTTGTCTTCTGAAGAAATAGGTAAAGAAAATTTATTTTAAATAAATTTTAGAATTTGGGAGTGGGGATGTCCAAGTCGGTTGTGCCAGGTACGACACAAAATTGTTGTAGTAATGGCATTGACAGATGGTTTAGAGTTGATGAAATTGGGCCACTCATAGAGTTCGTCTCTATTTCGACCGTATACCAACGGAGTCTGCGATTTCAAGTCCTTCACACAGAAATCAAAGGGAAAAAATTCAATGGAGGTTAGATTATCATGATTAAACTTTGAGACATAAACAAGATTTTGTTTAATATTTGGTGCACAAAAGGTGTTGTGTAGTTTAAAGGATTTATTTGATGCAAGTAAATTTGTGGAACCCATATGAGTAATAGGAATTGTTTTACCATCTCCCATTGCTATACCGTCTGTACCAGTGTATTCCTCAAGATTATGAGGATCAGTGGCGACATGATGAGAAGCTCCAGAATTAAGAATCCAAGGATCAACAGTAGCTTGTCTAGTGGAAAGAAAATTGGTTTTGACTTGCATATGATTGTGAGATTGAGATCTGCACACATTAGCAGTATGACCAGGTTTGTTGCACAACTGAAAACGAACTGAATTGTAGCTGGAATTATTACGCCCTTGATAAGTATTTAAATTGTTATTACGCCAATGAGAATTAGAATTGGAGTTGTTGGGTCGACGGTTGTTGCGATTGTTGGAGTTGTTGGATTTGTTGCGAGTGGCAACAACAGCTATAATGGGAGTTGATGCCTTCTTTGGTTCCTCATGTTTAAGGAAGAGTTCATGATCAAGCAACTTCTCATACAACTCCTCATAAGAGATAATTGAATCTCTTGCCCGGATTACAGCAGATATCTCTCAAAATTCAGGTCCAAGACCACTAAGAACTTTTATAATTAATTCTTCATTAGTAAGTTGTGTACCTGCTGTTGTAAGTTCATTACATAAAGATCGAATTTGATTTAGGTAGTCTGCTACAGATCTTGATTCTTTTAAGAAACGATCAAGTTGATCTCGAAGGCTAAAAATTCGGGTTTGAGATTTGTTTGCATAAGCAGTATGAAGAGAGTCCCATGCAAGTTTGGCGGTGGAAGCAGCAGCGACAGTTGGAGCGATGGTTAGATCTACAGATGCAATGATTGCATTCTGTATCAGTTGGTCTTGACAAATACTGTAACTGGGATTCTTAATTTGCTGATTCTCTTGTATTAGAGTTGGTGATGGGGATGGTGACGTGCCGTCAAGATGCCCAAAGAGGTTGTGCCCAGCCCACGCATGAGCATAGATATTTGTGCTTTCTAGGTTGCAAAGTTGTGGCTGCCAGTGAGTTTAATTGGTAATTGGGATACTGGGTTGAACTGAATAATTGAGTTGTTGTTGGTGGTGGAGTTAGCATTTAATACGTTTTCGTTGGGGGCCATGTTGGATAGATAAATAGAAGGTTCACACGCGCAAGAGTTGTTTGAGCTCTGATACCATATAAACAACAGATAAATATATGAGCTGAATTAATTGTATTCATTAAAATGGGTGTATTTATACACAAGTTTACAACAGAAAATCTGTGAATGCTCCAAGAATAATGGAGAATCAATTCAAAATAAAACAAGCAGAAAATCTGTAACTAATTAACAAGAACCTGAAGACCAGGTCATAATAATTGAAGAAGAACTTATACAGCTGTCATGCTAATAAATTATATGAAAATGATAATACTTTGGCTGAATATATTGGTGGTGATAAAGAGTCCAATCATAATGTAATTAATGATGATGATTTTTAAGATCTTGATCATGATGATTGAAGGTAAATAAATTGTTTATATTGTTTGAAATGTATTGTTGGTGTTTGAGTTATGTTAATGTGTATTGTTGATATTTCACTTATGTTAATGTGTATTGTTAATGTTTGACTTATGCTTATGCGTATTATTAATGGTTGTGTTATGTTAATGCTGATTATTGATTTTTGAGTTATGTTAATTTGGAATGTTGATGTTTGACTTATGTTAATGAGGAATGTTGATGTTTGACTTATGTTATTATGGAATGTTGGTGTTTGAGTTATGTGTTAACGGGCATTTTGTATTAATTTTTGATACATAATTTACTAAATCCTTGTCCATTTAATGTATAAATTGCACTAATTGAAATTTATTTGTTTTAATTTTAGGCACACATTAGATTTGGAACCTTTAAAAGCCTAAAGCAAGAAAAGCTCTAAGAGAAACGTTTTGGCCGAGAAGAATGAGGTTTTTGCGAGAATGATAGGTTAAAAAGGAGTGGGAAAAGAGACAGCTAGACAGATATAAAATACAAAGAACAAAGAAATAAAGGTTGCAGCACACCAAGAAATGAGAAGTTGGCGGCGTAGAGGGAGAGTAGCAACGTGAGTGTGAGCTGAAAGACAATAGAATGGAGGGAAAAAAAATATAGTTGGCGCGGAGAGAAAAAAGGGCAAGACAACATTTGTGTGTGAAAGGTGACAAAAAAAAACTCTCCTAAAATCATGAAGAAAAGAAGCACTTGGCGGCGGCAGATAAAGAAGGGCGTGAGCTGATGGATATGCAATACATAAGAGACAAAAGAATACAGCTGGCGGCAAGAAGAAGAGAGTAGCTGGGGGCTGTGAGTGTGAAAGGAGAGTGGACCAACAAACCTTATTTGTCATGTCGAGAAAGAAGAGAAGCTGGCGTTGGAGAGACAAAAAAAGCATGAGTTTATGTGGTGGACATTAAATGGAGAGGAAACAAAAGAATCAAAGGCGGTAGCATAGAGCAAGGAAGACTGAGTGTGCATGCGAAGGACGTTCGGTGGGACCAAAAACCTTTGAAAAACATTCAATACATAGAGAAGAAAGGGCAAGACAATGCGTGAAATGTGACAAAATCTGTCCTAAAATCACGTAGAAAGCAGCAGCTGGCGGCACATAGAGAGAGGAATGAAGCGTGGAGATTGAATAGGGAAGAAACAAATAGCAGCAGTTAGTGGCGGCAGGAAGAGAGAAAACGAAGAGAGTGGTGCGTGAATAAGGTTGTTGGACCATAAACCTTATTTGTCACATCAAGACATTGGATAGAAAGGAGGGAGCTGAAAAAATATTCAATACGGAGAAGAATTGGTGGGTGGTGCAGTGAGAGCAACGAAAACATATACTCTCCAGCATTCACGCTACACCACCACTCAACATACTCTCCACTCACACGTTGGCAGTTGGTGGCAAGAAAACAACAAAGCAGCACCTGGTGGCCAAAGCAACAAACGAAGACACGTTGAAGCAGCTGGTGGTAGAAGAGAATCGAAACAACACCTGGTGGCACAACCTAAAAGAAAAGGCAGCTGGAGCAATAAAACAAATAGAGCAAAAAGAGAGGCTGGTGGCGTAGAGAGGGACGAAGAGACGAGTTTACATAACTAAGGGTGGAACGAAAACTCTTAGAAAATCATTTAATACAACAGACGAAGAAAACAACAGCTGGAGTGGAGGGCCATTCAATACATATTCAATACTGAGTGACAAAAGAAGGAACGTGTGTGAATAAAGTGACAAGAAAGTGGACTGCAACTAATTATTTGTCACATCAGCCTTCATCCAACAACATAGCAATGCAACCCTCCTTCAATATAAGTAGTCTCCATTCACATAAACGACCAAAGAAGACGACTTGGCCAAAACTTTTCAATCCCAGCAGCGGTTTTGTTGAGATTTAATTTATTTTATTCCTTATTTATTATAATTCTTGTGGATTTACATAATGCAATTATATATTATGACCATGATTTTTGTTGGATTGATGAATATGTGTGAGAAATTTTTTTCGGTTAAGGATAAGATTGATATTAGATTAGGACAATTTTTTTGGTATTGGTTTTTGCTTGATTGAATGCATATTTAGCTAATATAGCTTGATCACCTAGATTAAGGCCTTAGATGATTGAATACCATAACCAATGGGATTTAAATTGTCAGAAAATCAATTAAGCAACATACTTGAGACTAAAGTGTAGACCAACCTTAGGATCTTGTATGAGGATACCTAGGATTAATGAACTTAATTTTAGGCTTCTCGTATTGAATTCATTTTATTCCAAATTATCTATAAACCAAGTGAGTAACTCGGATTTAGAAGAGAAGAGAATTCCTAAGAACATTGGGTTCGACTTGCTTAAGTGAAGTAATTTCTAGATCAATCCACCATTATAATATTTAGTGTCCAATCCAATTGAAATCTGATACCTTAGACAATTTCTGTCATTTGATTAAATCTAGTCATTTTCAATTCATAATTTGCATCTTGCATATTTCCTTGATTTGCTTATTTAATTTTATTTTCAAATCAATTAATTCTTGATCGTTTGAGCAATTTTGCATCGTTTAATTTAATTGTCTTACGTGTTGGAATCCCTTGAGTACAATATCTGGTTCTTACCGTTTTATATTACTTGTCGACGGGGTATGCTTGCCTCTAGCTGGTATAGATAGAATTTAATTTATATTGTTTTGTTTAGACCGTAACAATATGTTTATGCGCATATTGTTGGTTGACTTACGTTTATGCGGAATGTTCATGTTTGAGTTGTTTTTGTTAGCTCAAGTTGTTATGATTTTGATGATGACCTCATAATATTTCAAAATTCAAATTGAATTTATTTCCTTATATAAGTAACAATATTTTTAAAAGTAAATAAAATCACAGGATAAATGCTTTCCTTCTAGTAAGAACCTGCTCTTTTGTTAACTTACCTTATTTATTCCACAATATCCGAAAGGATCCTATCAATCCTATACTGGATCAATCAGTCCAAGAAATTTCCATTTTTATTTCTTAATGGTTGACTATTGAAGATTCCAGTAGAGATGATATCGAAGATGCAAAGTCAACAAATGAAGCAACAACTAGTTGAAGGAAATGCCTACTTAAGGAAGAGTCACTGCTTTTATGAACATATATTAGACTCTTGAAATACATCTATAGCATCAATTCTCATGAAAGTGAAAATTTATTTTGAGAGAGATTATTGAATCTCATATCGAGCAAATTACATTTTCTTTTGTTGATAGCTTGTAGAAGCTAGCTAAATACTACTAGTTTGGAAGGTTGGAGAACCTTGAAAAAATGTACTCGTGAACTTGGAGAGGCTTGTCAAATTACTACTTGATTTTAAAGTGAAACGCTCAAGTTGGATACTTGGGGACTAGACGTATGCTTTGGTTATAAGCCAAACCATTATAAATTGATTGTTTCCTTGTCTCTCTTCTGTTAACTATTATATTTTCACATTATATTGTGTGTGTGTTCATTTTAGCAAAAGGCTCTTTCACTTCTATAATAGACTCCTTCTGTTTTTAACTTGCTAAAGGTTCCTTTCATTTCAACAGGTGCATTGTGTTTTAAAATTGTTTTTAACAAGACTTATCCTTTAGTAGGCTCTTGTCGTTTATAGGTTACAATCGTCTAACATAGAGATGTCAATGGGTTGGGCTGGTCCTAATCCGACCTGACCCGCCTCAACCCTGGGCCATAGTGGCTTGTGGCATGGCCCGACCCGACCACAGGTTGACCGAACCGTGGCCCAGTCTACATTTTCTTGAAAAACTTAAAAAATGATGTCATTTTTTACAAAATGACGTAGTTTTGGAAGTAACGATCGGGCCACGGACTGGGTTGGGCCTAGTCTAACAAGTTCCTACTGTTTTAATTTTTAACAGGCACCTGTCCTAGTAAATTGCAAAAATTGTTTTTAAGTCACACATAATTCACCCAGTCTTGTGTATGTTTGCTTTATCAATGTTAAAGCGGAATGTTGATGTTTGAGTTATGTTAATGTGGAATGTTGATGTTTGACTTATGTTGGTGTTTGAGTTATGTTCATGTGAATGTTGTTGTTTGACTTATGTTTATGCGAAATGTTCATGTTTGAGTTATATTTTTGCGGAATGTTGATGTTCAACTTATGTTTATGCGGATTGTTGACGTTTGAGTTATGTTTATGTGTATTGTTGATGAGTTTTAGCTTCCCACTAAATATTATTTTTGAAACTTATTTAATTAAAGATAGCAACTAGATCAAATTATAATTTACATGTGGATGACTTAAGAAAACCTATATATGAGTTGATCATGAAATTGATATTAAGAGTTGAATGAGATATTAGAGATATCTCTACATAAATTTTATAATATCATAGTTAAACCTTTTATGAAATTTCTTATATCATAATGCAATTTTTAGGTTTAATTAGATAGAGATATCAATTAATCAACTTGATATAGGTGGTTATAACTCGAGATATAATAATTTATTAAATTGAAAAAATTTCTTTTGTATAATTAATAAAACCTTACAAATTTATTACATCATGATTACAAAGATAATGCTTGGGAGTTTTAATTTAGATGTTTATTCAAATATGATTTATTTTCTTGATTACTTCATTCTATTTTTGATGGCTTTTTACTTTGTTTAGATATAATTATAAAATTGAAATCAATCATTAAAACTATTTTTTATTAATTGACTAGGTAATAGTAAGAAAGTATCCTAAATATCTCTATTGCTTCTTAATAAGATCAACACTTTATTCATTATTATATTATTATAAAATGATATGAGCACTTGCCAAAAATTATGGGTGATCATATTGTGATAGAGAAAACCTAGTTGAACTTTCAATAAAAAACAAACAGTAGGATCATGTCCAATGAAGTTAAAATAAAATAGAGTTGCTGCAAAGAAAAATTATTACCTAAATTGTTAACTCGTTGAAACTTGTTAGAGGATGCTTAATAAGAGGACAATAGTCTATGTAACTAAAGTTACAATAAATAAGACCTTGGTTAATCTCACCATATGAAAAGTTACAGAAGATTAAGCCTTTAGTACTGTTGGATCCCAAATTTTTATTTATTATATGAAGCATGATTTAAATTATTTTTGAGGTCCTGTTAGATTAATTATTTTGGAGTAATTAGCATGTTAATGTTAGTAGGAGTTATTGTTTAGATTTATGGAATTAAGTTATTAATGTTAAAAGAATGTATAAGTGTTAGACCTTGTCCTAATTGCTACCTTGATTTTGTATGTTTTAATTGTTAAATTGATTATTTGTGCTTATTTGGTGTTTGAATTGTGTTTTGAATTTGTCTTTACTTAGAATTTGGATTAGGAGAGTAGCATTAAATTTTGACTTGAGGAAGTAGGTGAGGTAATATTAATGTTGGTATTAATGTTAGTAATGTTTTGTATTAAATGAGATGTAGATTAAGTGTTAGTGGGCTTAGGCCCAAGGTGTAGCATCCCACTCCCGCAAGACCCGAACCCGATATCGATAGTGATATCCGAGTCCGTGACCCGCGGGGGTGACATACTAAAGCACTCAAACCAATCCATTGATAGCCAGTATATATTTTTTTTAAAACATGAACAGAAGTCCATTGTCAATTTGGGCCCAATTGCCTTATAACTCCTTTTCAGTTATAAACCAATTCACTTTGGACTATAAAAGCCCTTTTTAATACACAAGCACTCACTACATTGCCAATTAATACCAA
>JAOSBM010000004.1:26685241-26706812 GCA_027568955.1 Erythroxylum tenue
CGCTTTGTTTTCGTTCGTATTCCGTTCTTTCGGCTTTTGTTCCGTTCTTTCGTTTCCGTTCTTTGCTATTCGTTTTGCTTTCACGTTCGTAGTTTCGCTTTCCGTTTGGTTTCATCTTTTCGTTTTCCGTTTCCTTTTTTCGGTTGGGGTCCGATTCCGAGATCGGATCCCAACAAAAATCATGACATGATACAATTAAAGGAATTATATATATATATATATGACCCAAGAGGGAGATTGTTGGACTTAATCCAACGTGTGGGTACATATATATATATATATATATGAATTAATTGTATATTATGAGTTATCATAAAGTTAAGCTTGGTTAAAGTGATTATTAAGGTTAAAGAGCCTGGGCTATTTGACATCTAATAAAGTATGAACTTTAACGTGTAGAGACCTAATAGTCTGATTTCTACTTTATGATGGGCTAAAATAGAAATAAGACCAATTATATAAGAAATTAGGGTTATGGTCCCTAAGTCATATGAACAATTGTATCAATTAGAGAAGGGACGATTCTTGAGAGAAAATAGACGTACATATTGACTTAGAAGACGGATAACCGTAAGACTTAAGAATCACGTTATTCTCATAAATCCAGGTATGCTTTCGTAATAAATCTAAGTACTCTTGATGATTTGACATTATTGTTTTGAGATTGGTGACGATTTTTATTATAAAGAATCATATTCTATTGTACTTACCTTCATCTTGTCTCCAGGATATGCAGAAGAAGAGGAAGGGACATTGGGTTATGAAATCAAAGTATACTCGTGCATTGTCCAAATAGTTTTGAAGCTATCAAGGTGCTTTCCTCATAAATAGTTAGGGGATTTTCTCTGGCCTCTGGGATTATCCTAAGGAATAGGCTTATCAGCACCATAGGCCTCTAAACTCTCCGAATCAAATTTTTTTTTATTGTTTAAAATGAAATAAGATGTAATATAAAACTTTCTTCTTCTATTCAATTTTATTTCATTTTATTATAAAACTTACTCCCAAACCAAACAATAAAATAATATTACATTCTATTTTATTCCATTATAAAACTTTCAACCAAATATATTCTCCATATATTCTCCATAATCATAGGCAAGTTGCGACTTTTCTCATGATGAAAGAGACAACCGACCACCAGGTGATAGCTTTCTGACGTACTCAGAGCTCCAAGACACTCGGAACACGCTCTTAACTTTTCCAAGTAAGATCAAACAATGGCCAATTAGGCAGTAAGTATCGGTTCACTATATTGTATAATCTTGATAATGACTAGATCATGATGATATACAATCTCCAAGAATTTAGGATAATTTGAGAGACAGTATATTAAATTACATTACAGGTAAGAATCAAGTTATACTGAATATCTGCCATTGTTATCTGCATCAAATGGGTCTAATCGCCACTCACTACTGTAATATGAATTGGGCAAACCCAACCAAAACTTGAAAGCCTCAGCTGCCTTCTTCCTTTCTCTCCTCCTGTCCTGTCTTGCCTGAGAGGCATGCTTACTGGTAAACATCCTGGAATGCATCTCTACGTATATTTTCTTGTACTTGGTCTTATTTGGTGGTATTCCATTCTCTTCCATGCAAGCAACAATCTCTAAAGCCTTCTTGAAAAATGCAGCTCTTACACAAATATCAGCCAGAGTATCTAACAGCCCTTTGTCAGGCTTCAGTGGTGGGGGAGAGGCCAAATTCGGATCATAATCCTCTCCTTCCGTCGCTCCACATCTTTCCTGCACTTCTTTCCAAAGCAAGAGTGCCTCTCCTGGTTTCCTAGCCAGGCTTATACCATTTGCAAGACTTCCATAAGTAGCTACATTTGGGTAAAAGCCATTCTCCTTCATTTTCTGGATTACTTTCTTTGCTTCCTCGACCAACCCCATTCTGCAATACCCTTCAACCAACATATTCCAAGCAATCATATCAACTTTCACCCGTGGATCTTTGATCATCTCGTCGAAAATCTTGTTAGCCAACTTTGGTTGACCCAAAAGTGCAAAAGCCTTCATCAAGGTCGTGTAACTGACTTTGGTTGGCAGAATTCCCTTAGCTCGCATCTCATTGAAGAAGGCAAGGGCCCCTTGACTATCATCAACCATTATGCACCCATCAATCAGGGTGTTATAAGAGACAACATCAGGCTCAATTTTAGCACCATCAGTCATCTCTTTCAACAACTCCTTAGCCTTGTCTATCTCCAGGTGTTGGCAATAACCTTTGAGCAGAATGTTATAAGTAATCCTATTAGCAGGCACACCAATTCTTGTCATCTCGGCCAGCACTTGTCGAGCATGTTCCATCAAACCTGCCTTGACGAAAGCTGAAACAACAGTTGTATATGTGACATGATCTGGATGACTAGCTTTATCATCCTGATGCCTCATAGCCTCCAGCGTTCTCAGAGTATCACAGACACGACGTTGCTTCATATAACCCTTCATCAATGTCGTGTAGATTCTAGAGTTAGGTTCAAATGCCTTTGGCAATAATGGTGGCTCACCACCACCATCCCCTACAGAATTCGGTAGCAACTTCTCAAACACATCCACCCAGTTCGGACTCGAATTCTCAATCTCATCATCCTCATCATCGCTCAAAACCTCGAAATTGGCCTCCCTAAGTATCTTACACATATCTCTCCTTCTTTCCCTCATTGCTTGAACCACTGTCTCTGCAATTTCCAAATCACCAAACCCCACATAAGCTGCAACAAGAGAATGCAAAGTAGTGATACACAAGGGAATACCCTTTTCAATGACTCTCTCCACTACAAAAACAAGCAGATCTTTCCTTTCACACCTTGCACACAACTTAATCATCACATTATAAGTCAAAATATCAGGTTTAAGTCCAAACGCAGACATTTCCTCGAACAGGGCTAAGAATGTTTTGGCATCTCCAAGATTAGCACAAGCATTAAGAACATTGTTGAAGGCACCTGTATCAGGTTTCGAGTCAGACACCATATCCTCATCGGAGAATCGCCGTACACGTCGAGTGATAGACTTGAAGAGCTTGATGGCTTGCGTTGGACCATCGTCGGCGCAGGAGGCGAGGCCGCTGACGACGGCAGACCACGCCTTCACATGCGGGAGATATCCGGACCGGAGCATGGACTTGATGAGGGAGACAGCGTAGAGCAGCTGGCCGGATTTGATGGCAGCGACGGCCAGAAGACCGAGAGAGTTGGCGTCGAGGCGGTGAAGTTGACGTTCATGACGGAGGCGCGTGAGAATGGACTGAGCGCGTGTGAGGCCAAGATTGGATTTTTGATAGGACAGCTGAGCAACTAAGCGACTCAGGCAAGTGGGGTTTGGGAGGTGATTGCATTGAGTGTAAAGGGTCCATGCTTCTTCAGTTTTCCGTTGCCGGAGAAGCCACAAAAGTGTCTGATCGTCAGTAATATTTGTGGTGGTAGTAACGACGGTGGTAATGGTGTTTTCGCTGGAGACAGAATTAACCCGAGATGAGTTTGAGAATTTGGAACGAACAGAGGTTGGTTGCGGGCATGGCAAAGAGAAGTGAGTAAAGGGACGCGCGTTAGAGAGACAAGTGGAAGAAGTAGACGATGAAGATGAAGTGGGTAATGGAAGGTTCATGCTTGGAGATTGTGATACAAACTCTTTTCCATCTGAGATTGAACACTAACAAGATAAAGAAACAGGACAAGAATTAACTCTTAAGACAGAACAAGAAGAAGATTAATCGGATAATTGTGTAGAGGGGCAAACCGCAATCACTTTCAGGTGAAGCTCAGGTCGGGGTGGACAGGGGGTGTACCACGTGGAGTATATTCTATCCTCTTGTTTAGCTGGTGTCACATTCACTTTGTAACAAGCCTCTCTCAAGTCTCAAGTCTCAAGTCTCAATTGCATTATTCCACATATTCAACGAGAATTATTACGCCAATTTTGCTTATTTATTTTTTAATTTGCATCATTTTTATTGTCATATTTATACGTGAGTTTATTAAAAATAGTTTTTTTTAAATTATGTACGGATAAAGTTGCGTATTATCAAACCTTACTTTATTGTAAGATTTCAAACTAAGTGTGACAATGATAATGATGATTTAATGAGAACTAGATTATCTCACATATATACATATATTTCTTTGAATGTCAACTTACTAATTACTACGCATGCTAAATGAATTATACATAATAATTAAAATTAAGTGACGCTATTAACTAATGATTAAAAAATTTAACCGTAAAAATTTTATAACTTTTTATAGTTCAATTTTTAAATTTCTGGTTCGATTTACTTTGACAACTATTATTATTAAAGAACGATCATTTACTAATTAATCAGTCAATTTTTATAAATTAATAAGTTCTTATAAATCAATTAAATTTTATTTAATAATTTCTTTTTTAATTAAACTTCAAATTACTAATAACAACCCTAACATAATTCTCAAGTAAATGACAAGGTATTTCACAACCAATTGGTCCACACCAGACATTTCGTATCCATAGTTCACTTGTTTGAGCTTCATTATAAGTATTAGTTTTTAACTATCAAACATCTTGTAGTATGTCACCAATGGATTCTTTGTTTGCAATCATAGCTTTCAATGGGTTGGTACACTTGCACGTTGAATCAATTCACGTGCATATTTAAGCTTCTTTTCTTTAATCCATTTAGAAGCAGATGCTTATTTAAAGTATCGTTTGGTTCTACTTCTATTTTTCTGACTAAAACGACATCTAAGCCCCAGCCCGTGCCCATTACCAATCCTAAGTAAAACAGAACAGCAATGTAAGACTAGAGCACACCAATTGGTTCTGTATCCTTCCGTTGAATAAGTAGCAAACTAAACAAGTGAAGTTTTTCTAATAAACTACCGAATATTAAGACCATTCTTCAAAGGAGTCGGTCATTTCTATTAGAAAAGATGTGTATACAACAATACTCTGTACATGACATGTTAGAAAGCCAAGCCCCTCCAACTGTAATCCCCTCCTCTCTTTTTTCCAGTGCAGAAGTTACCAACTTCAGTCAATCAGCTATCTGTATTTCCAGTTATGTACACCAGAAGTCGTAAAGTGAAGATTGGAGCTTCCTATTGTTCCTTCACAATCAGCTCCTCCGTTGGTATCTGAATATTCCCACATATACCACCACTAACCAGGAAGCTAAATCTACCTGTACACCTGCTCTACTAATTACAAATTCACAATTTATGTTCAGTGAAACTATGAGAGGTGAAATGAGCCTTGTCCTTCTGTTATAGCATACAGAAGTTTCTCTTTCATCTTCTCCTGCAAAAGGATGTCCGTGAGAAATCTACAAATGTATTATACTATGGAAAGAAACAAACCGAAGCTACAAAAACAAGATGGGTACTTTTGAAGAGTAAGGTGGCAACTTTAGATAATTAGCACAAGTCATCACACTTGGTAAGTCCGCGTCATCAGAGTTGCTAAAATGCTGTAAAGAAAAACGAACATAAGATGATTGAGATTGCTGTAAATAAACGAGGCAGGGGTAGAGGAGGACAAAGATGTGCCAATCTCACAAACCTTCCTGACAATTGTCAATTTCGGATTCAGAGATGCCAACCCTCCAGGAGGAAGTCGAGGTGCCCCAGTCACAAATTGTAGAAATGCCCGTCGCTCATTATTGTTAAACTCTTGAATAATTTCCAGTAACTGCATTTCAATACAAAGTGAGTGCCCACAAAGACCAACAAAATGAAAACTGTGACTAATTTCAATCAGAGAGCACACAGACATTGCTGATTGGCAGACTGCTAGCAGTGTATCCATGGTCAAACTTGATATGATCCAGCAACTCATCAAACTACTTAGACATAAAGTTCAAAATGTCAGTTAATGACTACAATTAATTTCCTAAAACGAAGATTGATCAATCAAATTGCAGATATGCTTACAGCCCAAAGATCACGTTGTCCACAAAGCAAATGCTCTACTTCCTCCTCTGTGAAAATCTGAAGATGTTTAATTGGGAAAACCTGAAATAATGACAAAAAGTAAGTTCTTGTCAAACAAAAAAAAATTAACAAGACTGACAAATTGAGTACAATTATTAGATACATAGGAAAGTCTGATTAAGTCTCTATATCATGAGATAAGCCTATTAATCTCCAGTTCTATAATGCAGTGGGGAGAATCAAAGAATTCTAGCTTTACGCTAGACGGGATAAAGAAAAACCAAAAAGCCACTAGACTAGGAAATATATCATCGGCGAAGTTTTTATATCTCTCTCTCTCTTTATTTTAAGAAAACCTTTTAACTATTGGCCAACTTGATAAGAGAAAAAGAAGTCAGGCCACAGGGAACTGATCATATCATCAAACAACTAAAAGTATGCATGTCAGACCTGGTTAAATCCAGACTTGAACGCTTCAACTTGTCTGGAAATTCCAGTATGTATGGTAGCATCCACAACACGGCTAAGGTACTCTTCCAAGTTATCCATAGTCACCTAAGTAAAAGCAAATAAATCAGTTAATGGAGTTCAGGATTATCATGTTAAAAGGAATTGAGAGATCACTTACAATATCTTGATCTTGATCATGAGAAAGGATATAATCAGGATATCCAGGAAGAGTAAAGTCGAGAGTGAGATCCTCAATTCTAGTATTCCTAAAGCATGCATCAGGGATAGAATATGAATTTTCCCCACAGGAAGATCCCAGAATCTTTCTCCTCTTGACAAGAGCCTGAAATTCTGTCAATGTCCTACCAAGCTCAGGATCAAATGACTGAATGTCATACAAATTAAGTTCCTGTACAAAGAAAAAATGAGAGGGACATTCAGAGCATGCCTAATCAGCGGTTGATAAAACTTTTACTTATGTTCTCAAGTTCATTGTTCAAGGACTACCTGCTCAAGAATTAGTCTATAGAAGGCTTTGGAAAACGGCAGATCCAAGACCCTTCCATCTTGAAGAGCCTTTGCCACGAGCTGGCCCAAAAGGACAAACCTTTTTATAACTTCAGAAAATTGTGCATCTTCGGGGGCACCTGATGTAGATGGCCAGGGGCGAGGAAAAAGTCCAAAAGCAGATATCATGATTCCAGAATCCTCATCCTGCAAGTTTTTCTGGGTTGAAATTGAAACATTGTCCTCTCTCCACATACCCAAGCCAAATTTCTGAAACTCATGGCTAACCAGGGTATAAAATTCCAACGTTGGACCAAGACCAGTACCAACTTCTTCCTCATACATTACTTCAACTGGTACTTTAACACGAGCATGAAGGTCCATCATCTGGGCTGCAGACTCTAGAATTTTGTCACGGTGAACTAAGAACTTCTTACGGGATGCACTGCCAGAATTTGGTCGCCTATCTCTTAAGATACCTGGATAATCATGAGGAGGTGCCTGTGTTGATATTTGTTGAGGACCAAATGCTGATAACCGGTAGTATTTACACCTAGCCTCAAAGCCAAATAGAAAAGGGCATGAAGCCATAAGCTGGTTGCACCAGAGAGGTAAACCCCCAGTAGATACAGCCAAAGAATCTCGCATCTGCTGCTCCAGCTTTTCAGTCAATTTGCTGCTCACAAATTCATTCTGTGATACAGAACGAACTACTACTCTCAAATTATCCAAGTTATCAACTAGACCTTCTGCAAATGCATGTACTCTCTCATGGGACATCAGTTGAAAATTGAACTTATTCAAACCTTCTAAACTTTTCAGTAGAAACAATATGTCATAGGTAGGACTGGATTCGTCCAAGCCAGAAGCTACTTCACAATCAAATAGGCTGGAAAGGAAAGATGAGTATAAAATGTAAGCCCCAGTTTTTTCTGACAATGAGGAACTTTGAGCCACACCAAGGCATCCTAGGCTTTCATCCTCTTTAGGTTCCATATACGTTTTATAGGTGAGTGTGTAAGCTTGACTCCACAATTTTGCCCCAGCATCAAGTTCATGTTCCAGCTTGACTTTGTGCTGGAGAATTCCTTGATATAGTGTCGAAGTCTGCTTCAACTGCTGTCCTTCTAGGTAAAACAATAGTTTGGGGGAAGATTCTTCATTGCTACATGAGGCAGAAACCTCAGTTGCTACACCATTGTTTGCTCCAGATGGAAATTGTATTACATGTTCTCTATCAGCCTGGAGCGCAGGAAAGCACTACTAGTGTCAAATTCAGGAAATTTTCACTCAAACCAATAAGCAGAACCTAAGGAGAAGACGTACATATACCATGGATTATCTAGTCAAGAACCTAATACTTCACTAACAATACCTTTGTTAGGCAGGGAAAACAACATAAAACATAAATTTTAACTAAAAATATGAATTAAGAAAAACAATCAAAATTGAGAAACACACTTACCACCTTTAAACTACACAAAGGATAAACTTGTTAAAGATGGAGCATAAATGATTGCATTTAATTTATATTTATAAGACATTTTTTTTAACTTTCTTGTTTCGAGCATCTTAGGCCATAACTCTTATTACAAATAGGGTCATCTGGAGCCACTTGTGCCTATATCTTTCATTCTTCTCCCTTCTTTTCCTTTCTTCTTCTCATCTTCTCACTCTATTCCCCTTCCCATGTTGTCCTACATCAGAGGGCCAATTTCACATATTCCCATGAAAATGCATTAATGAAGGTAATATGTACTTACGGCATCTATAGCATCTATAGTAGGATTTGAAAATAATGTTTCGCCAGGACTTCCCTGTCCTGAATTTGCAGCTTGTTCAGGTGAAGATTGTGATAAGTCAGCCACACTTTCCTGCAAAAGAATGCAACAAGTCAGAGCAGATTCTACAGAACAAATGTGCAACAAAAAAGAACTGAATAAAGAAGCATAAAAGAAAAACCAGATTACAAAGATTGAAGCATAGAAACAACCTGCAACTCAGGCAAATCAACAGGCATTCTGTCAGAGCCCACAAGATCTGAATTTTCTCCCTGTGTGAGGCTTGCATCTGCAGGCAATTCTAACCGCACACCTTCCCTTGGTTGTATGAATTTAGCAGCACATAATATACGTTTGTCTTTCTTCACTAGAACTTTAGGCAGCAAAAACCCCCCGATAGCCTCCAAAGAGGATAAGGGGTCAACAGTCAAAGCATTTTCAGAATAGTCAGCAAGGGAAGACTCTCCTTCTTCCCTCACAAAACGAACTCTTACGCATGGATGAGATACAGAACGACCATAAGGAACGGCAGCAAATGAGTTCTTTTGCTTGTATCCATGACTCAAAATGACAGGGAAATTTTCCAAAGAAGATAGTGCACTTTGTAGTTTCCGTATTAAAACAGCTATAGCCAACTCTTCGCTCATGTCAGAAGAAGACATAAAAAGCCTTGCAAACACCTCAAATCTTCTCTGTACAACAAGGCGATGATCCAATACACCATTAACATCCACATTTTCCTTCATATACTGCCCATTTGAAATATATTTTACCAATGATTTCACTATTCCACTCTCAATAAATTCAAACATGGAAACAGGCTCTGCACCATTAAGCTTTGACATAATCTGAAGTAATAAACAGTGGAACTTTTCTTCATTACTGTTGGAAGCACCAGTTTGTAAAGATGAATTCATCAAATCACTCAATTCTGTAGAAAGAGATCTGAGCTTTTGAAGGATATCGGTGAATCCTTTGTCAGAGTTGCATAATACAGGAGTAAAGTGACTGCTTCTTATATGCTTTGCAAGACTTTGAACACTATCCTTTTCAAGCTTGCACATTCCCACTTCTGACGCTGGAGGAGACTGATAGCTGTCAAAAGCATAGCATAAGCATCTCAAAGCAACCTTTGACACAGACTTTTGACTAGAGTGAGATGGAAACTGTATTTCATTGAGAACTGGGAACATCAGTTGCGAAGATTTTTCTGGTGTCAGCAGGGAATCAATGGCAAAAAAAACACCTTCCTTGATGAAAGAGTTCAAGAAAACATCTGAAAGCTTTTGAAGAATTACTTCAGCAATTTGCAGGGCTAACATTAGCACATGGTGATCCTTTCGAGTAAAGACCCCAGCCAAGAAACTGCATCATATCCATGGAGAATGATAAACTACAGATGAAGGCATTTAAAATTAAAAGCTTTTAAAAGAAAAGAAAGCCCAATTCACCTTGGAATGTTTGCACTCTTAAGCAATTCAACGAGCATGTCAGATTTGCTGAAATAAACTAACTTGTATATAACCGAGAGGCACCCATAGCAAACATATAAATTTGCACCAGAATTAACAACCTGTGTGAATGTAAAGGAAAATTTACTGAGGAATGGGAAAGAATTCACATGAGCCAATGCAATGATATGTTCAGATAGCAAAACCTGGATCAACATGGGTAGCACATTCAATCCAAAGTTACGCAAAATATCAGAGTGATTTACTAAAAATGACTCTCTATCCGACACTTCATGAACTTCTTGATCTTTTGCAACTGCAGGGAGAAGCTCATTTAGAAACTTCAAGACTTCAAGTACCTAAGAGAATAGAAAGAGAAGCAGTGACAACCCATTTCAATTATCTAGAAATATACGAATTTGGATATTGTTCAAAAGGGAAGTCAAAGCAAAAATAGCAAGAATAAATAGCTGAAGAAGAAAGAGAATGATCTCCTTAAACTGGAAATCAACAACAGAAAAGAATAAGCAATCCAACAAAAAAATGCAAATGGAACTACATCATTATCTTGCCACCAACATTGCTCACCATCAACCCTTAGACACCATCAAAACACATAATAGTAAATTCTTCAATTTTTAACTCCTCTCTGCTTAAAGTTATATAAAAGTTACAGATACTAACCTGATTTCCCTGTCCATCAAGTGCAATTGGAGATGACACTCCATGTGAAAGGTCATGAGCAGCTAAAATGTCCTTCAAAATGCTGCTAATATTGAGCTCATATAGAGCTCTAAAAGCAACAGTTGAGCCAGAAGCAAGTTTGGCAAGTAACCCAATCAAACCCTGTCAAAGATAATATAATTTGTTAGAAGCAAATATGTTTATTGATCTTGAAAATGTCAGTAAGCTAAATAAACATACATTGTAAATTGGCTGTGACAGAGTGGTACGGCTATTCAAGTGTAACAGATGCGTAGCTTGATTTATCAATCCATGTTTGCAGAGCTCATCCAACATGTCGGAAGAGTGATTGACTCGTTCTGCTACTTTGATGAAGCATGTAGCTACATTTTCAACAAGCTGAGAAATTCACATAATACATCATGAGGTCATCAAAAAGAAAGGTTTGCAATTATAGTTTCTTGAAAGTAGTCATATAAAAGACACACTAAACAATTGATACCTGTCTATCCTCGTACTGAAGAAGATTGCATAATATTGGAACAGCTTCCATGAAATGTGAAGAGCATTCAGTTGGTAGTTTCTTGCACATATTAACCACAATCTGAAGAGCAACCCTCTGAAGGAGCGAAGGGGTAAATCTAAGATTATTTTTGTTCCACCCACAAGAATGATATAATAAACTAAATTCAATAAATAAATGGAAAGAATGGATATTTGTGATAAGCTGCACATTAACTTACTTGTACACTGGTCGAGAAAAAGTCTATAAATTGTAGAACAGCCATAATTGCCCCTGCCTGCAAACATGGTAGTGGCTGGTCGCGAGATATTTTCTCCAGTGCTTGAAAACACTAGATGAAGATCAAAGAGCAAGCCTCAATAAGTACCATAAATAAGCTCTCCTCTGTGTTAAGAGATCGATTAAATTTTGTCCATTAAGCAACTGCTGAATGCATTTCAAACTCTACCTGTTCAGCTACATCCAAATACTCAATGGCCATTAATCTTTCGCAAAGGGCAGGAATTGCATCATGTCGAACAAGAAAAGCAGATGCTCTAGGAAAAACATCACAAAGATAAGTTAAAGCCCTTATAGCAAGAAGCATTATATCTGGGTTGTTTTCGTGCCTTGCAAGCCTAACAAGAACTGGGGATAAAGAGTCTGCCATCACATTGGACAAGGAGTCTTCTGAACAAAAAGCCAGAACTTCACACAACTCTGTGAGTGCAGCTAACTGCTCAGAAGGCTCACTCTCTTCACTTAAATTAGATAAAGCTCTCATCAATCTGCCATGTTCACCGGATTTATGCCTATGAAAATTCTCCAAGTATCTCCGTCTCCGGTCTGCTTCCTCTGAATCACATGATTCATAAGCTGATTCTCTCTCAGGTTCTTCCTCCTCTGAGTGGCTGGAAGCAGAATCAGAGGACGAGGTGTCCATCTCTGTATTATGAGTTTCTGTGTCATGGACATCAGCATTGGAATCGATGTGGGTTTGAACGGATGAGTTTGAAGAACTTGGTCGAAACTCCAATGAATTACAGGCCCTCTTATCAGCAGGCAATTCATCTACCATTTCAGGCCGTTTATGGCCGCGATTATCCATTGATTTCCCTTCACTTATCTTGGATGTTTAATCCAGTCTTCCTTCGAAACGCACTTAAACCAGAAAACCCTACAAATTTAAAACAATCAATCAGGTACACCAAATGACATTATCCTATATTCACTAACACCAGCCCCAAGAGATTAAATCAGACAAAGCAAACACAACAAAAAGATACAGTTCACAACACTTCAAAAGAGGTTTAAGTCATAATTCACTATTGAAACCTGAAAAAGCTTTTGCATCAAAAACAAAGTAAGCATTGTCGTCGCTCTTTACTCAAAACAATCATAAGAACCACAAATATCGAATCTTTACAGAGATTTTGACATCTAGGAGCGTGAGTCCGTCTCAAAAACAAAAGAAATCTCTAGAAACCACGCTATGTCAACAATCAAACACAAAGCCGACCAGAAAAAGGCCAACAGAATTAAAAAACAACTTCTTGCTCAAGCCAAACACAACACAAATCATCTTCCCAAACATTTCAAACAAGAAAAAGAAAATCAAGAAAAAAAAAAGAAGGAAAACAACGATGATCAGTTGACAGAACTCTGAATAACTAAACCATACACAAAAAGAAGTACCTAATAACAATTGTAGATTACTTGAAGCTTAATCGGCCTTCGAAACACAATCGAAGACCTTAAATTCTTGTAATTATATCTTTTCTATTCTTCTTTTTCTGGTTTTAGGGATTGTTTTTTTCTTCCTCTTTTGCTCTCTTTCTCTCTTTCTATCTTCGGCTTACTCTTCACGGCGATGCGGGAGACAGCGATAGAGGTTAAATTAAAACAAGAGGTGAGATCACAATGATAATCATATTGGGGGGCTATAGAGTCTTGTGTACATATCTACGTTTCTCTGCATGTGTATTTTAAGGGTTTAATTAAATTAAATTTAAATTAATAATTATAATAAATTATTTGTTTAAATTAATATTTTATTTTTTAACTTAAATTTAAAAAATATAGTGTAAAGTTATTTATTGTTTTACATTTTATCCTAAACCCCTGAATCGAAAGTTTTTTATTTTTACTGTTTAAGATGAAATGAGATGTAATATTAAACATTCATCTTCCATTTAATTCCATTTCATTATATTTAAACTCTCTTCCAAAATGATAGAATAATATTACATTACATTTCATTCTATTAATTGGCGATTTGGCCCACCTTGCTATATGAGGCAGAATGTTGACCGCCTAAACGTAGACAAACGAGACAGTTGGTGGTAATAGAAATGTGTATGCTTAGATGGATGTATGGCATTACCATACAAGATAGAGTATGGAATCAGGTAGCAAGAGAGAGACTACAGGTGGCAAGTATTGCTGACAAATTGAGAGAGACAAAGCTTAGGTGATTTGGCCATGTGCGTAAGATGCCCTTTGATGCTCCGGTACGGCACGGTGAATTAATAGACTTGATTGACTACAAGAGGAGGAGGAGAAAGTCTTACAAGACATGGAAGCAAGTGTTCAAGAAAGATATGCCAGAATTAGCTCTCATTGAGGCAATTGCTAGAAGTAAGAAAATCTGACGTGATAGGATAAAGGTAAAGAATACACGTATTACATAGGAAGTTCAATCGAATGCTGGGGAAAGATTCCCACGATGGTCGCCTAAACCGTGGGATAGTCATTATCTTTAGGGCCGCTCCGTGAAGACTCCTAGTGCACTTAGTGACAAAAAGAGCCGGTCTTTACAAGATGTAAGGTACTGACAGATCGAGTTATACATCAGGCATGTCTTCGTCCTTTTTTACTTAATTATGCGGCGTGCTGGTTTTTTACTTATTTACTTATTTTCTTTTGTGTCCTGTATCATTATTTTGCATACCACATCTGCATGTGAGTCTATCGAAAATAGTCTCTTTATTATATAGGAGTAAGACTGCGTACTATATGATCTCCTCAGACCTCGCTTTACTGCGGAATTTTAAATTGAGTGCAATGACGATGATTTCATTCTATTAATAAACTCCTAATCAAATATTATAAACTCTCCTCCCGAGTAATAGAATAATATTCATTACACAAAATTTGTATTTGATTATTCACAAACATGATGAATTTTTAATTTATATTTTTTACTTGAGTAAAAAATGATTAACTTAATTTCACACTTAAATTAATTGTCATGAGAAAAAGATGGTAGGATAATAACACGTTACTTAAATTTCGTATAAATAACAATCTGGTGTATAAAGACTTGCTCAACAATACTTAAATCTTGATATAATTAAGGCATATTAATTGTTGATTTAAGTGTTTAGTCTCTTTCGTAAAGGTCAGTACTTTATCATTGACTTTGGTGGTAAGAAGGGCTATGATTATAATTATGAATTGACCATCTTTACAGTTCAATTTTTTTTATTTTTAATTTATTTAAATTTAATCAATTTTGTGACGGTATAATACAAATTGTCTAATTGAATTAAAACACTTAGTTTGCCAAGGATTTATCAAGAACTTTGATTCACCCTAGGCAAAGATAGGAAGGGCAATTGCTTACGGTGAACTTTTTTTTTTCAAGGATAAGTCCAGAGACTAATCCCCTGCTGTAGGAATATCTCAAATTAAGGAGGGTTATTGTTAATCCAGGAGTTCACTATATGCCTAAGGGTAGGGATCGAACCCCCGCCTATTTGGTTAAGCGACAAAGGTATGGGTCACCTACGCCAACCTACTGCATGCCTATGGTGAACTTTCACGAAGAACAAAAGAGGACCAACTTTTGGCATTCATAAAGGATATAATGAGGTAAAATAGGGTACAGTTCACTTGTGTGAGGACGCCTAAAATAGGCAATTCTAACTTTTGAATGTAAGGGTACAATTCACTCTTGACACTCGTAAACAACAAAATGAGGCAAATCCTCTTAGTTTTTTTCTTTACATATTGTTTTAATTGTTCTTTTAATCTTAATGTTAAAAATTAATGCAACTCATTATATTTTTCAATTGTGTCACAATGAGGAGCTTAAGGTAGTCTTTTTAATAAGAAAATTATGTTTTTAAAGCTTATATATTTATATATTATCGATTTATTTAGTTTTTTTTCCACTTTGCTCAGAAATTATAAAACGTAAAAAACGATCCTAATTCTTGATGTCAATCAAGTTTTTAAGTGTTTTTTTTGTGGATTGTATGAACTTAGGAGACTTTTGGTCTCTTTTATTTTCACAAAAGTTTTGATAAGTTAACATTAGATTTTTTTGAAACTTAGAACTTGGGTTTGTTGACAAAGATTTAAAAGTCATTATGTCATTAATTTGAATGCTAAATATTCTTATGTGATAGCATTTAAATTGAAGAGGAAATTTACAATTATGCATTATCATACCATGTTTATATATTAAAGATTTGATAGAATTCTAGACTTACTAAAGCGCTTTAATAATGTAAAACTCACTCACATTTACAAAGAAAGGAACTTTGCTGCTGATTCTCTTTTGCACCTTGCTTTTGATTTTCCTCTTGACTTTCATATTTTGGGGCAAGTATCCCTAGTGTTAGTAGATGGATTGATCATGATTTAATAGGGGTCTCTTATGTTAGATAATTTTTTGCTTTTGTAAGCTTTGTTCACTTTTTTCTTGCGAAAAAAAAGAAGATTCGATTTCACCTCCTCTTTTAAAATCTTGTGAGAGGCTCAGTTATATCAGAGTCAGGTTGAACTTGGATTAGCTCGTCGTCATAAGTTCGATTCCTCGAAAAATAACAGGTTTCGGCCATGAGGCTAGACACCCACCAGCTTCGCTGCCTTGATGCATAGAATATATTTAAGATTTGATTTCACCTCCTCTGATAAAACCTTATAATGGACCTCAGCTTTGATATTTCCCTTTCTTTTTTTTTTTAATAGCTTCGTTAGGACTTAGGAGACTTAAGCCAGATTAAGTATAGGAACGGGGTTGCTTGCTTGTCATCAAGTTTGAAAGAAAGAGGGTTTATTTATAATATTAAATAATAATTGCCAACTTTTAGATTGACAATGACAAGACAAGCAAAAGAGAAAACTTAACGTCCAAGTTCTCGTACGATGGGAACTGCCGTCACATTTTCTTTCGCTCCATCGTGGAAGATACCGTCAAGTTTTTCTTCCAATTCAATCAATGCTCCGGACTTTGTACGTTGGTTTTGGCCTTTTATTTTAAATTTAGAGAGAGTTTCCGTTTTGCTGATTTTCTATTTTTTTATTTTTGGTTTCTTTTTATTTTTATAATTTATGTTTAAATATATACTAACTTAATTTAAACATATTTATTTAAATATATACTAATTTAGCATTTCTATTTTTCATTTGCTAGTCCCCCCAGCCCAATCATACAACAAGAAAGATTCTTTCTTCAACCACTAAATTGCAAATGCCAAGACTTGGAACTTAGACTCCGAAGACTTGCTTGCCTGATCAAACAATGTCTATGATTTTACCACAAGAGAAGGGCAGCATAAATAAAAAGCAGGGCATTACTGTAGAATTGGCCCCACCAAATAATCAAGTTGAAGCTTTGTATCAAGCGATGAGAAATCATGCTTCGGCTTAGAAAATTTACCTTCTGCTTTAAAATTTAGGTGCCGTTTGGTTCCACTTTTATTTTTCTATTGTTATTTTTTATTTCTATTTTTAGTTTTTAGTTTTTATTTTTTAAAAAAAAAACGAAAACCTGTTTGGCTAAGATTTGTAACATAAAAACTGAAAACAAAAACCTGTTTGGTTGAGATTTCTAATAAAAAATTGAAAACAAAAGTATGTTTGGTTATTATTATTATTATTATTATTAAGTTATTCTTATTATTATTATTAATTTTATTTATTATTATTATTATTAATTTTTAATAAGTTATTATTATTATTATTATTAATTTTAATAAGTTATTATTATGATTATTAATTTATTATTATTATGATTATTATTAAGTTAGTATTATTATTATTAATTTTATTTATTTATTTATTATTACTATTAATTTTTAATTTTTAATAAGTTATTATTATTATTAATTTTATTATTATTATTATTATTATTCTTATTCTTATTCTTATTCTTATTCTTATTATTATTAATTTTATTATTTATTCTTATTATTATTAATTTATTATTATTATTATAAATTTTCTTCTTACTATTTTTAATATTATTAATTTTATTATACCAAATTAATCATCTTATTATTATTATTATTATTTAATTATTATTATGAATTTTGTACTTTTATTATTGTTATTATTATCATTATTATTATTATTATTATTATTATTAATCAAGATAGAAAATAGGGATATGTTGTTTTTTCTGTCGAAGAAAACATGTTGTCAAAATTCAGAGAAACGATGTTTTCTGGTTTCTGTAAACTGTTATGGTTTATTTATTTTTGGAAACAAAAAATCACAACAGAGTAAACCAAACACGTTTTACTTGCCTATTTTTCTTTTTAAAAAAACGACAACAAAAAACAGAAGAAAAAAATAAAAACAAACGGCCACTTAGTTTCATCTTCAATCCCAAACTAACTGTCGTCACTATCCTATTCAATCTTAACACTAATTGTCGTGCCCCCTTATAGGGGTCGGTCAAAGAAGCAAAGAATGGGCTTCTGAATTCTTCGTGAAATGGCGACTTTAGTGTTATTTCCGGCAATTCATCTGGCAGCAGGCTCGTTTTTTATTTTTGGAAAATAAAAGAAGGAACTGCGTTAACAACCATTGTCAGCAGGTAAGGCTGTAGCAATATAAACAGGGAAAGATAAATCTCAATAAACAAGACCTGACATAGAACTAGCATGTCTCGCAAGAGAGTGAGCTGCATAGTTCGCAGATCTTTTACAAAAACCAAAATGAATATCATTAATGGAATGACAAAGAAATAAGCAATCATTAATAATCAAATAGACGTCAGACCAATTGCGACTAAGTAAGAGAAGGCTTTGAATAACCAATTGCTAATCAGATTCAATAATAACATAATGTAAGTTTTTCTTTTTAATCCAGCTTAAAGCTTCGCGGATACCCATAGCTTCTGCTGTAGACGGATCCAAAACACCTGAAAAAATATTACTACCAGCAACAATACAATCACCATTGCTATTGCGAACAACGAAACTAGTACCAATCTTTCTAGACTCCTTGAAAATAGCAACATCTGTGTTAATTTTAAGAAAGTGATCGGCGAATTTTGCTTAACTCACCATTTCCCGATAAATGTCAAGTCCCGCAATGCCCACGGGAAGAGCTTGGCCCAAAGGCTCATCAAATTTTTAATCAAAATTCTAAAAGAGGAAAGAAATTCTATAAACTTTTAAAATATGGTGGAATTTATGAAACATTGCAGAGCATTAAAAAATTATAGAAAAATATAAAATGTTGTAAATAAATACATAATGTATGTAAACTAATATAGAATATTCTAAAAAATAATATAGACCATTAGATTGAATAAATCATAACCATCAAAAGACTATAAATAATCTTAGAGTATTCATTTTTAAGCATCCTATTTCCCACAAATACATCCAACGTTCAAAAAAATAAAAACTTTCTTTACAAACATTATTTAGATCTTATTTTAGTCTCTTAAGTTATTTTTTAATTATGCTCATCTTGTACCTAATTATAAAATTTTTATAATACACGGGTCTGAAAAGATTTAGTAATACTTAACCTTATTTCTAATTAGCAGAGAGGCTTATTACATAGATCACTTTCAACAAATATTTCTAAATTATATATAAAACTAGAAATAACAATTTTTTAGTAAATATTCGCAATTTAGAACACATTTTAAAAATAGGTCAAATTTAACTAACAATTTTAAATTCTTATTATGCTTGTTGACTATGATTATGTTGTTAAAAGAAAGAATTTATTATCAGTAATTTTTTTAAATTTTACGTTAAATAAATATAAAAATATAAAAAAATAGTTATCGAAAATGTGATTAAATATTATAAACTTATATATTAAACTAAGATTAAATTTAAATTTAAATTTATGTTTTTAAAATTTCAATATTTTTAAATGGTTGTTTGGTTTAATTTTTGTTGTAGTGCTTAGCTTTTGATTTCTTTTTTTAAAATAAAAACGAAATCCTGTTTAATTTTTTTGTCAATATAATTATATTTTTATCATTAATAATAATTATATATTAGATAAAACCTAATGATAAATTCTTTTAATTAAATAAATTTATTTTAATCTCTTATATATTTGTTTTATTCAAATAAATAATTTTAAAATAATTTTTTATTTTAAAATTAATATTTATTTTAAATATATTTTAACTATTAAATTATAATTTATTTGAATTTTATATGTTTTAAAAATATTTTAATTCAATTATATTTATTAATAATTATTAATTTTATTTAATTAAAATTAAATTACATTATTAAGTAAAATTAAATTACTCACAATTTATATTAACAATTAATTTATTTAATTGAATATATAATATTAGTTAAATTGTTTATAGTTTTTGTTAATAATAAATATATTTAATATATATTTAATATCTCTTCAATTTGAAACTCACACAGGAGAACTACCTCCTATGGAAGGCTCAGTTCCTTCCATACCTCCGTATCCAACAACTCTTAGGCTATGTTGACGGCACTGAAGCTCCAGCAAAAATGGTCACAGGAATCATTGATGCAGGCGCCACACAAGTTCCGAATCCGGCTTACAAGATCTGGCTGCAACAAGACCAGATGGTCTTAAGCGTACTGCTCTCCTCTCTCACAGAAGATGTACTATCTCAAGTTTTATCATGTACTACCTCATTTGAAGTCTGGAAAACTCTAGAACATATGTTCTCTTCAAGATCTAAAGCTCGTACAATGTAGATTTGTTTGCAATTGCCAACCATACAAAAGAAAGGATTGTCAGTTGCAGAATACTTTAATAAAGTGAAACACTTAGCTGATACTTTGGCCGCAATTGGCAAACCTCTTGAAAATGAGGAATTTATTGGTTATCTATTGGTTGGGTTAGGTTCAGAATTTGAACCATTGGTGGCTTCAATCACTATAAAAGCTGACAGCATGTCCCTGATCGATTTGTATGCTCACTTGCTGAATTATGAGATGAGGATGGAACATCACAATAGCACTTTTAAGGTCATTGAACATTCAGCAAACAACATGACAAGAGGAAGAAGTCGAAACATGCCAAGAGGCAGAGGTAATTTCCAGCGAAGGAACGATAACCAATTTCAATCTGACAGAAGCAACTATGGTCAGAACAAGACCAAGCAAATATGTTAAGTGTGTGGAAAGCCAGGACATGTAGCATTGAAATGCTACCATCGATTTGATCACTCAATCCAAGCTAATGATGCCACCAAGCTTGCTGTTGCTGCTGCTGCTACAACTCCCGCATACTTTGTTGATCCCAACTAGAATATGGATAGTGGAGCAACTGATCATATGACCAGCTATCTAAATAGGCTAACATTCAAAGAGAAGTACCATGGCAAAGATCGGGTTCAGAATGCAGGTGGTACAGGTATAATAATTTCCCATATTGGTCACTCTTCTTTGCCCACCTTCTTCAAACCTTTAAAGCTAAATAATATTCTTTGTGTCCCTAAACTATCCAAACATCTTTTATCGATTCATAAGCTAGCTGTTGACAATGGTGTTTTCTTTGAAATCTATGCTTCCCATTTTATCATTAAGGATCAGGTCACGTGGAAGCCAGTTCTTCAGGGCAAATGTGAGCAAGGTCTATATCCTATCAAGCCAAGGAAAATAGCATTGCTGAAGGAAGCACTTGTCAGCATAAAGATTTCTAAAGAGCAATGGCATCGTCGCCTTGGCCATCCTTCCTCTGTCATTGTCACAAAGTCTTGAATTCTAATAATTTGTTGTGCTCTTCTGAGTCCAATAATTCTGTTTGTAATGCTTGTCAACAGGATAAAAGTTATCAACTTCCTTTTCCAGTCTCAAGTAGCGTCTCTAGTGCTCCTCTTAGCCTGGTGTTCTCCGATGTTTGGGGCCCAGCTCAAATGTCTGTTAACGGGTTTAGGTATTATGTAAGTTTTATTGATGATTTCAGTAAATTCAATTGGGAACATTTGCTCAAGAATAAATCTGGTGTGTTTCAAGTTTTTCTTCAATTTCAAAAGCATGTTGAGTTATTATTGAATAAAAAAATTCTTTGTGTTCAAACTG
>JAOSBM010000004.1:26706912-26722590 GCA_027568955.1 Erythroxylum tenue
AAATTTTCTTCTTACTATTTTTAATATTATTAATTTTATTATACCAAATTAATCATCTTATTATTATTATTATTATTAATTTTGTACTTTTATTATTGTTATTATTATTATTATTATTAATCGAGATAGAAAATAGGGATATGTTGTTTTTCTGTCGAAGAAAACATGTTGCCAAAATTCAGAGAAACAATATTTTCTGGTTTCTGTAAAACTGTTATCAAACACGTTTTACTTGCCTGTTTTTCTTTTTTAAAAAATGACAACAAAAAACAGAAGAAAAAAAATGAAAACAAACGGCCACTTAAATAGCATCACCCTCTCTCAGTAGAAAGAAAGAGATCACGCCAAAGGAGCCTTTTCTGGCAGAGACCTAACGCAAACGGTCCCCATGATTAACTAGTAAAAGTGAAGTAGAGTCGAAGTTGCAGAAATCGTTGGTCACATTGATAGCATATTGTTTTGTTGCAACTACCAATCAGGTCCCTGTTTCATATCGAATTGTCCATTTGTTCTCTGGTGCAACATTGATAGCAAATTGTTTGTTTGTAACTAACAATCAGGCCCCTGTTTCATGTCGAATTGTCCATTTGTTCTTTGATGCAAATCCATTATGCATAGGATATTGAAATACATGGGGAGAGGAAATTTTGAGGATGAGCCAAAAGTCCTCAAAATTATGAAAGCAGAAAAGATAATAACTCCAAACATCATGATAAAACCTGAAATGGCCTTATTGAACTGCTAATAATCTGGCTGTAAGCGATCACCCTCTAATTGGAAACTGGTGAGATATTGCAATCTAACAAAGTCATTCTACTTGGAAGGCAGTAAATAGGTACAATCAACCAATCCGAATATTAATACCACCGGTATAAATTTATGAAGCGAATGAAACTATGCAGTACATTATCCGACAATATATGAAGCAAAATTGTGCAAATAATCAAATATTAAGTTTCCAGGTTGATTCATCACAGACTCTTCTACCACAAAGACAACCTAATTATACAGACCTTCAGTAAATAACTTTCGACGCATGAGAACCATAGGCACCAAGATGTCAGCTTCTGCAGTAGATAAATGCTTATAATACATTAATTGCTGTACCCACTGAATACTGAATAAATACCAAATAATGGAATTGGTAGAAAAGCAGTGGTCTACTCTGTCCCTCATAGGAACCATCAAATGCTGGGCCTGAGACTACCCATACTTTTAGTTCTGCAAGCAGATCAATAAGGCAGAAAACAAAATGGAATTAATCATCCAGGAAGAAACCTACTTCCTCCTTTAGGCAAGTATCCAGTAAGAGCACAACAATTTATGTATTAATTTTTTTTTTAAATGACTCAGTTGTTCATTAACAAACTGAATGAACACACAAGTGCTTGTGTATACATCAATGCATGCTAGTAACAAGATTTAAATTGCAAATATACTCCATGAGAGCCAACATGTACAAAACAAATTCCAATAGAATTTCAAAAGCTCAGACTCAGACTTCCATGCATCCTAGTCATGTCAAGTTTTATTTGCTTCAAAGCAGTTTCACTTTATTATTTTCCAAGATTCACTGTAAAGGATGGTGTTATCAGCGATAGCAAGGATGGCAATGAAATATGATGAAGAAGGCTGTAGCAGAGTGCTGAAATGTTGTTCGGTAAATTTGTAATAATATCGACGTGTGCTTTATCTTTGAAAGAGTGTAATCATTGAATAAGAGAAACACATTGCCCCATGGCTATGTGAATAACTACCATAATATGAATTAATCTTTTACTGATTGTCCTCAGTTTTAAATCTTGCACAGAAACAGTAAATGTGTGTTGAAGCCCCTATCTCAGTTACAGTGCAGGAACTAAATGAATCCAATACATATATTCATATGCTGTAGTAAGTTTCATTCAAACATGCATCTATGCCAGAAAGTACAAAGCAGGACGCTGTGCAAGTTGTCTATGACAGCCTAAATTCATCGCAATAACTACAAACTATGATAGTCTGTTAAGCAACTGAATGGTAATGTAGAAGGTAGTGCACCCAACTTATTGCACATTTCCCATGATAATTCCCTCCACAGCCTCTAATTATCTATTTGGAACTTCACATAAAAGGTGGTAAGAAGATTCAATTAGCAAAATCTTTATTTTATTGCATTTTTTTGACCATATTACACATACGTCAAATCTTTATCGCAAGAAAACTCATGTAATCCTACATATTAATTTTTTCCCCTTAAACTAAAAAAAAAATCCATATACTTAGGATTAGATACGAGAGACACAGATTAGAATATTATGAATTTGCATAGAAAAATGTCTCAGAAATACTTGATGAGAAGTTGTATAATCAACAGAACGAGCCTTGGTGAGAAATCTGCAATGTATAATTGCCACATGTTAGCCGAATAATTCCATTTGCTAAGATTGATTATTATGAATCTACCATATTGGCAACTCAAATAATGGTGAAAATTTAATCATAACGGTGAAATGAGATTAAAAAATCCAATTGACCTGAACATTTGAGCTCGGCATAGCATCCCTTTTGTTTGACGAATCTCCGTTCTTAGCTGATCCCTTAGCATCACCCTATTAGCATCACATCCCAATTCTTAAAAGTTCACGAAAAAAATAACAAAACTAGGGTCACTGGCATGCATGCTGAAGAGAGAATCTGCGTACCTCCATCTACATCATCCATCGATCCACAAGACCAACAAAACAAAAGCACCGAATCGGTTACATGGATCTCATGGAGATAAAAAATTAGACAGAAGGATATAAAAAGACAATCTTGCATCAGGAAATTTAAATGTCCAACATTTTAGTTGCAGAAAGCAACTTCTCTTCAGCAATTTTGCACGTTTTAAAATGAGTAGAACGACAGAAACATGTGACCAAAGTAGCTACCTCTCTATAACGACTTAGGTAAACCTTAAGTGGATCGATGTAATCCTCAAACCCTAACGTAGCCATGGCCCACAGTAAATCATCACCATTAATCGTCTTCCTCTTCTCTCTCTGGCACTTGTCGCTTGCTCTAAAACGATAATTAACCATTAAAAAAGGATCAAAAGTTCAAAACAATTTCGCTAATATCCCTAATATAACGAAAGATGCAGAACTTAGGGGGAAAAAATCACAGAAATCATACTCGCTGGTGATGAAGCTAATGAACTCAGAAACGCACTCTTGAACGGTCTCTTTCGCGTCCTTAGCGATCTTACCATTGGCAGGAAGACCTTTCTTCATGATCCGACTAATATTAGCGATCGGCAAATACCTATCCTGTTCCCGAACGTTGGAATTCGAGCGAGGACTGTGGTCGCCGCTCTCGGGGCTGGCCGGTGCCTCCGTTGCCATCGCCGCCACGTAAACCCTAGGTCAGAACAATAACCACGGGTCAACGCCATGAAACATGGGAGGGGGGATAGAGACTAGAGAGAGAGGGGGGGAGAGAGAGGAGAGTAAGGACTCGCGCGTGTGAGAATCAGTGTACGTTACCTGAGTGGAGAGTTTGTTAAAGAAAAAACACACAAAGCGCGCGAGAGAATCAGAAGGTTTAGAGAAGGAATCGGACGCTGGAAAAGAGAGGAGATAGGAGACGACTAAGATGAGACAATGAGGTTTATCAACACCGTTGGTTATTTTCTCCCTTTTTATATTAGTAACACGTTTCTTGCGGATCTTTCACTTATACGTCGTCGTTTGCTTGGTCCCAAAATTGAACAATGTAGACTTAAGTCAGATAATTATACATAATTACATAATAAATCTTGCTCATTATTTCTATAGATTAAAGATGGTAATTCAACTTGGTTCAATCTCACCCGACATCAATATTTAAAGTTTGAGTTCATACGATGAGAACTGAAAATAATTTACAAATAATCAAGCCTTAAACTATGCTTAATAAATCTGGTTTGGGCCGGGACCCTCACCAGTCAGGTATTGTCCCCTTTGGTGTTCTGAACCCTTTAGATAATCCTATCCTCTCATGGGAGCATGCGGGAGTTGAACCCAAGATTTCAGGGATTTGATCCACTCTTGGTGGACACCTCTTAATTCAAAAACAGATATAATTAAAAGTAAGGTTACGTATTATTAAATCTCGGGTATTGGTAAAAGTTTTATTGAGTTATTGTATGTTGAATATTTAATTGGGTCTTAAAGTTTTTTTATAATGGTACCAATACTTATCTCCTCATCATCATCAGCATCATCATCACACCTAGTTTGAAGTCTTGTAGTGAAGCAGAATTTGGAGAGATCTGATAATACGTAATTTTACCTCTATATAATAAAGAGACTATTTTTGATACACCCACGTATAAATATTGACAGGACTATGGTTTACAAATAATGGGAGGCAGGACCGCAATGGAGAAAATAGTGTAATTGCAGACATTGTTTAGTTGTCGGTAGCTTTTTCAGAGAACAAAACAAGTCAGTCTGGTCAATATGGTGGGCTGCAGTTATAGAGTATACTTTTGACTATTGAACTAGTGAGAATAGTTCGGCGTGATCTATGGCTGGCCCAAGCCGTAACCAGTTTGGTCCGATATAAAAGCTAAGGCACATGTTCTGTTGGGTTCTTAATTAGGTTTATGACTCAATTTATTATATATTTAAAATCTATCGATTTTTATGATTTACTACCTAATATCCAAATCTATTGAATTATTCGAGTTTTTGGATATTTATCGATTGTATATCACATTAAAATATAAATAGTAGATTTTTGTAAGCGCTCCAAATCAAAATTACTTTAATAATAATAAGTGAAAATTTTGATTTGTATGTTTTAAAAAAACTATAAAATTGGAATAATAAAAATCATAATGTCTAGTGTAAAGACAACATATATTTTTCACAATCAAGAATTGGAATAAAGACAGAAATATCAAAAGCTTCAAATTGTCTGAACTCCATAACATTCAAAACTTCATCTCTATATCATTTGTATTATTATCATCTTATAAGAACATAAAATATAATGAAAAATGTGAAGACTGAGGAGTAAAGTGAAGATTTGAAAGTTATTTCTTTTCAGAAAATATTAATATTTTATTATATTTAACCATAAATATTCAATAAAAAAGCAAAAAATAGAGTTAATAAAAAACGAGTAGGGCATGGGTATTCATCAGTTTGAGTTATCACTAGACCCATATCTAAATCTATATCTTCATCTATTTTTCAACATTTATTTAAAATTTATTTTTTAAACCTCCATGTTCATTTTTTTCGAGTTAGGTAGTACAAATATTAATCGGGTTAAAAACCCTTTGCTATCCCTATTTTTAGCTCTCACATTGTGGTCCATTGTTATGATGTAGCTTTCCATTTTCTAGCTTCAATGTTTACAATCAATTAAGCATTTACATATTCAGATATGGATATGGAAGTTAGACACAAGGAATGATGTGAACCCAATTAAGAAAAAATCCTACATGAAAAAGATCGAAAATTTACAAAAAAATAAATGAATAATCTGGGTAAAAATAATTAATGGATTAAGAAGAATAAAAAATTAGGTTAATTTATAAAGTATTTTAAATTATTTTAAATTATTTGATAAATACGAAGTTTAACAAAGATCCGAGAATAAAGCACTAGCTATATTTAATATTTATACCTTAAATTATATTTCTCAATTTTATTAAAATTATTTTACTGTCTTATTGTGAGAACAGATCTTCTATTTCAGTTATGATGTTCTTATTATGTTCTATTAAATCTCACCCAAACATTTAAGCGATTAACTTCAAATAGGTCTAAGAATGAAACAAATGATTCTAACAAAAAGGATGAATTTAGAGTTTTAGTATTAAATTAGATTCCAAAGAAGCCATTCCCAGCAAACTCGTGCCTATGCTTTTCCCTTTTATAGGGAAAGCTGTAAAAAGTGGGCACTGGGGCAGTGTGTAGAATTTCGTACCGTTTCGGTCGGTACCGGTCCGTACCGGCCGGTACTGTCAATTCCGAAAGTTTTCGGACTGTTTCGCAAAAAAAAAAGACAAGGACCAATTTGTAATTAAAAAACTTCAACCCTAATTTATCTAATCTACCTACCCGACTCTCCAGCCTCCCTCTCTCGTCGTCTTCTTCTCTCCTTGCCGACTCTCCCTCTCTCTTCGTCTCTCCCTTCCGCCGTCCCGACTCCGGCGTGTGGCGTCTCCAGCCTGCCTCGCCTCGCCTCCGGCCTTCAACCGTCGTCCATGCCCGAAGACGTTCACCGCACACCGTCTTCGCCTCACCCAGTCACCGCACACCGCACGCCCGACGGCCTCCTCGCGAACACCGTCCGGACTCCGGACTTCTCGTCTTCTCTCCGTCTTCGTCCTCACACCGCACACCGTCCAGCTTCTCCTTCGCGCAGACCGCACACCGTCTTCTCTCCGTCTTCGTCCTCCTCGCGCTCACCGTCCGGCGTTCTCCACCGCACACCGTTCGACTTCTCCTTCGTCCATTGGTGAAGACTGAAACCGATTAATTTTTTAATTTTGTTGAATTTTTCATGGCATTTTGAAATTTATGATTGTTTGATTGTGTTGATTGTTGGATTCCGGTGAATTTGAGGTGAAAAATTGTATTATTTTGTTGGATTTTGGGGAAAGTTTGGTAGTGGCTTTTGGTGGACAATGAGTCATTCCGAATGGATTTGGGGGAAGTAGATTTCGGTCGGATTGAAAATTGTTGGGGTTTGAAATTTGGATGTTGTTGCCGAAATTGGGAGTTAATAAGTTTTGTGATTTGTGAGTTATTAAATTAAATTGAAATTGGATTTTGGAAATAGATTTTAGCAAATTGGATTTTGGAATTGGAAATTAGAAATGGATTAGAAATTAAATTTGGAATTGGAATTGAAATATGGACTATTTTGTAATTTTTAAAAAGTTTAGGGACTATTTTATAAATTTAAAAAATATCCCGAAACGGTACTCGGTACCGACCGGTACCGGTACCGTTCCGTTCCAAAGCTCAATCCGGTACCAAGTTCGGTACGGTATTCATAACATTGCACTGGGGCCAACCTCGGTACCGACCGGTCCGTTCCAAAGCTCAATCCGGTACCGAATCCGGTACGGTATTCATAACATTGCACTGGGGCCAACCTGAGACTGAAACAGAAGAAACCCTTAGAAAACCAGACAAAATGGAGCTAGATCGATGTCCAAGATGAGCATTGAAGTGACCCATAATAAGGCATAGTCCAAAAACCAACGTGGAAAGAGGCCACCGTAAGGTCACAAGTAGTAACAGGATGCTACTACTGTTACAGTAGAAAAGGTACAACTGCAACAGGCTGTTCATGGTTGCTGATACAGAGAAGATAGGGTTAGGACTCCCTCTTTTCAATCTTTGCAGAGTGTACTGTCCCAATGCAAAGCCGAGGAATGCGGAATTTGCATAAAGCTTAGGAAAAATGGGGTCCCATGACAGGAAATGACTTGCGATTAATGGAGATGACCATTAGTTCTACGCGATTCTCATGCCATCTGGGTCCAAGTTCTCCAAGCTACATGCTTTAGGATGAAAGCTGAAAATAACAACACTTGGAGAGAAGTGTAGGTGTACGTGTGAATCTGACTAGAAGTCAATGACTGTTTCTGTGTATGCCTAGTTGCCTAACCCATAGGTGTGTCGATTCTTGAGTTCTGGCTACTATACCTTAAATTACGTATTTAAGACCTTTAAGCTTCAAGAAGAAAAGGGAAATGGGGTTAGTGATTGGTTGTTGAAGCCAAAAAGATGTCATGTAGACTAAGGAAGATGAAGTTGACAAGCTGCAGCTGAAGGTGCTGTAAGTGTTGAAGAAGCGAATCCTGATGATGCTGCAGTAGAGCAGAGAGGCCGTTGACTCGAGAACCCTTGGCTTTGCCATGCCAATTTTGTCAACAAATCTACTTCCATACTCTTCTCTATTGCTCTTTTCTGTGCAAAAGAATAGTTGGTGGAATTTTAGTTCTCAACCTAAAAATCCAAATCTGTGCTATATTCATGTTCAATACAGAGCTTTGGAAAACTTAATCAAATAGAATGATCATTTCTTCTTCAAGATTAAATAAAAAGACAAAGTAGATTCAGGGGTGAAAAGTAGTACAAGAGGGCATTACCTTATAGATGGGAAAGATACTGGAACTTATACCAGTCCATGTACGAGGGTGATCTGATGCGATTGAAGGGCTATGCAGCAACTGATTATTAATTGTTGGTGCAAAGCTCAGAATCTGGAAAGGCACAATACAGTGAACCAACCTAAGACCATGGCCAGTACACTTAGCTGAGCTAAAATTGAAATATCAAGGAAGCTCGCTCAAAATATCAAGGTGGATCGCCAAGGAACTCAGCTAAATATCATAATTTGATTTCATTATTACCGTTGGTGCCCTCCCAGAAACGTCAACCCAGCCACTTTCAAGCAGAAACGTCTCTGGGTTGCTGTTCATCTTTGCACCATGATCTATATTGGGTGGTGCAATCCCCAAGTTCAGATTGAGATTCTGGGTGCCATCTGCATCAAGATTAAGTTATTGGTGTAATCTACATCCAGTTGATTAATTAAGAATTCCTGGCAAAGAGAGTAGTATTAAACCTAGACTATTGGCCTCAGATAGAATCTCCTCTTCATAAGAGCTTGGCTTAAAGTTGGTCATTGCTTCGCTTCCATTGCATTTGATGGCAGCTTTGTCATATGCCCTGCTAATAAACCAAAACCAACGTCCAATTGAAATTAAGCAGCTGATTAAGAAAAATGAAGACTTTATTCATAAAAAGATCCAATTCAGGATCGGTAGGACCTTGCAGCCTCTATCTCAGTATCAAATAGCCCAAGATAGATATACCTGCAGGAAACAAATGAATGCCACCAATAAGAATCATTAGAACACGTATCCAACTCTCATGTTTTTAGTTCATTTTCCTACTTCATGACAAAATGGCATATATTGGGAGTGAAACACAATATCAGGGACAAAACAGCATACAGCTTAGGAGTGAAACACAATCTTAGGGGCAGCATTGTAGATGACAATCTCAATGAGGACAAAACTAAATGTTCAGAAATTGAAAAGAGACAAATGATCAAGCCATACACATGGAGAAGAAAAATCTCACTTCTTGCCAAGAAACTGCCCCATACGAGCCTCCCATCTGCCACATTTATGCAGCGTCACTCCTCTATATTTCGAGCTTCCCCTCGAAAACCCCGTGCTCTGCCGCCGAAGAATATGCACAAATTCTTCCTTGGTCAAATTACTCATCTGAATCCAATCAGACCCAACATCCATTGATAACAAAATCAAAACAGACAAGGATTCTTACCATAGCATCTACGAAAACAAACAAAAAATAAAACATGAATCAAAAACTCACCTGCTTAATATCATCCTCGTAATAACTCGCATCAAAGTTGATATCTGCATCAACCCCACGAAACTTTATCGCTGCTCGATCATATGCCCTGAAACCCAAAACCCATGAAACCATCAAGTCTCCTCATGAACTAAACAACAGATTATAATCTGATGTCCTCTCATGATTACCTAGCAGCAGCAAGAGCTGTGTCAAACCCTCCTGGAATCACAAAAGAACGTAAAACAAAAAACTAGCAATCAGATACAAAGATTTAACGTTGATCTCCAATCAGTGAAGAGATAGCTAGAACTTAAACATTTACTCTTCTATGCTTACCCAAGTACACCTGCTTCCCACAGTCCCTGCACAAAAAACGATACACGTTCAAACTTAACACCAAAAAACAACCTTCATTGATGAAATTCAAATTACTCTACAAAAAAAAGTTAAGAAGAAAGAAAATTCAAGAACTAATGATCAACTAACCATATATGCGATTCCCAACGACCAGTTCGCCGATAAAACGTAACTCCACGATACTGTGAGCTCTTAGACCTTGGTCCACGCCGACTCTTCTTAACCTGAGGCTTCTGTCCCACAATCCTCAGCTCCGCACCGCCATCGTACTCCGCCTCCTTGCACCCAAGATCCAAACGCCGAGAGCGCTCCGCGTCCACCGGAAAAAGCTCGATAGTCCGATCACCGACAACACTTCCTCCGACCTCCTTGCTCAACATACTACAGCTGTAGCTGAAAGCGTCGGCGTTAGAGCAGGAGTCCTCGTCGCCGGCAGCAGCAGCATTGACTACGGAGGAGGAATTGAGGCTTCCGGAACTCTCCATTTGGTAGCTTAAAAGCTCGAGAAGCTTCCTCGAAAGCATGCTCAAGTTAAGATCCAGCATTACGACGCCGTTTAAGTCGTAGCGCCTAAAATGCCACGAAGACGAGATCATAAAGAGTGAGTTGAGAGTGTCTGGGATATAAATAAATCGCAATGTAATTAGTGAGAGGATTACGGTTAATTATAGTACTAAGCACTGGGGATTAGTCTAGCCGAACGGGGAATCTAGCGTGAGCCGGCTAAATATGTACTAATTGTGATTAGTGATTAATTAGAGAGGTAAACTTAAGATTAGACCAGTTCTCTGTTAATCACAAGTTCCATGTGTCGCTACTCAAGACATTCCTTCTTTGTTCTCTCTCAATAATGTTAACTTCTAAGTGTACATTTTGTTTTTTCTGTTCGTCTATCAATTTAGCTTGTGATATTTCAACTTTCGATGCTTTTTAACTTTTGATGTACGTATAATCTTATTTAATTTTAAAAATGTTTAAAAATTAATTAGAAAAACTTAATAAAATAATAATAATAATAATATATATATTTATTTCATTCTTTTATTTATCTTTTTATGTTGATAAATTCATAATTATTAGAATTTATAGACATTAAAAATGATTAAAAAAGTCCTTAATATGCAATAAACATGGATGAGCGATTAATTAGGATAATTATATTTAAAAAATAGAAATGCATCAATAATTAGGATAATTATATTTAAAAAATAGAAATACACCAATAATAACTAATAAGATAAGAGGTTTAAATTTTAAAATGTTCAATTAGTATTAGATTGTTATAAAACTAGTTAAAGATTGATTAAAATTGAAGAATTTAAAATATGATTGAAAGTGATTGTTCTTATTAATCGAATAATTTGAAGTTTAATTAAAAAAGACTGTTAAATGAAAATTAATTGACTTATTTTGGTTTATGAAAACTTACTAATTTATGAAAATTGACAAATCGAATCAAAAAGTCGAAAAGTTCAATATTTTTAAGATTGAAAATTTAAAATGTTTAATTGGTATTAGACCATTATAAAACTAGTTAAAGACTGATTAAAATTGAAGAATTTAAAATATGGTTGAAAGTGATTATTCTTATTAATCAAATAATTTGAAGTTTAATTAAAAAAATTATTAAATGAAAATTAATTGTCTTATTTTGGTTTATAAAAATTTACTAATTTACGAAAATTGACAAATCGAGCCAAAAAGTCGAAAAGTTAAATATTTTTTGAACTAAACCGGCAGAATCAGTTGAATTATTTATTCATTAAAAATGCAAATTTTATTTTTTAAAATAAGATAATCTCTTTAATTTAAATATTATTTTAACACTCTTTAGCATGTTCGTACTTAATATTTTATTCTCTAACTCTTTTTAAATTTACTTATAAAGAATAAAATGAGATTAGGACTCTATTGCTTTCATAGCTATAATTTTGTTGATGAAAAGGGTAAACTGAACAAGAAAGAGTGGATGTTAAGGCAATGTGACCAGACCGCACCAACTAGAATTGAGTTGTCGGGGCCCGGGGGAACCTAAATTTGGCCGCGCGTGTGAACCTGATTGGTCTAAGTTTCTAAAACCATTGACCTTCGTACTTCTTTGTTTGTCCTAAGTTTTATGTTCTTTTTGTCATGCGTCGACCGACCCACTCGTACTCATTGCAGCTTAAGGATTCATTTCACGACTCTATAGTCTATACAGTCATCCCATTTTAAGGATTTACACTTCTTCTCATCTTCTTACAAGACTACTTTAGTGTTTTACACAGTAACTTTACTAAAATAATACTATTTACATCATAATGATATTAAAATAATACTTTAACTACTCGTGGAGTCTTAAAAATAGCAATAAATATAATAGTACGAGTTTATTTAAATCTTTTGTGAAACATTAAAATGAAAATTACATATTTAATTAATATTTAAAAAATAATGTTTACATTATTTTAAGTTAAAATTGCATAGTTGTGATATGATATAAACAAAATTTAGAACTCATATATTCAAACAAATTTTGGAAACAGTCTCTCAACTATTTAGGAGTAAGGCTGCGTATTATTGAATCTCTCTAGGTATTACGTGTTAGCGGGATTTATACTAAATATTGTTGTTATTTTTGTATACTAAAAATTATGAAAAACTTTACTCGATTATGATTTAAGATGCGATTATTCCCATTTGGGTTAATTACCAAAAAAAGTTAAAACTTTCTTCAAATTTTTAATTATAATTCGAGCTTTAAAAAGTAGCAATAAAATACCTAAATTTTTAATTTTTTTTCAATTTTAGCCCGACGTTAGTCTCATTGTTATCTTTGTTAACTTGACACTGCCATGTGTCAATAGACCCTTATTAATCAGACACGTCAGTGTAATTAACATAAGTCAATCTGATTATTGAAATGGCGTCATTTCATTGTAAAACTGAGACAACGTCGTTTCAACAAATGAACAACACACCCTGTCGTTCTCAATCTTTAACCTAAATCTCTAAGTCTATCATTGCCAAGACAGTCATTGAAGAAATTGTCAAGATATATTATATATATCTTTTATTTAATTTTGACATTATTAAATAATTGGACATATAAGATAATGTAGCTTCAAGATTTACATTGAATTTAATTGGGTGATTTGACTTGGATTCAAATTGATGTGGTTGCTACACTTATGGTTGTGAAAGAATTCTACATAATATTGGAGTCTATTTTTGCTAGTGTGCGTGAATCTCTACAGTTAAGATTGCCACACATTTGGCACCATTCTTGGCTTCATCATTAGAACCTGCTTTGATTTTTGAGGTGGGGATTAATATGATGTACTTGGCTGATGTGCCTGGAGGCAAGCCAAAGTGGGCTTCACAGATTGAGAACGAGGGGTGAGAGTGATTTCGTGCATGAGTGAAAGAAAACTTAGGGATTTAGGTTAAAGATTTAGAACGACGGAGTGTGTTGTTCAATTGTTGAAATGATGTCGTTTTAGTTTTATAATGAAATGACATTATTTCAATAATTAGATTGACTTATGCTAATTATGTCGACGTGTCTTATTAATGAGGGTCCCTTAACACATGACAGTGTAACGTCAGCAAGGATAACTGTGAGACTAACGTCGAGCTATAATTGAAAAAATTAAAAAATTGACATTTTATTGCTACTTTTTAAAATTTAGGCTATAATTAAAATTGTAACGAAAGTTTGGTTTTTTTAGTAATTAACCCTTCCCATTTTAAAAGCATTAGGGTATAATGTAATCCTATAAATAATGATAAGAACTAATTTAAAAATTTTAAAATATTAAGAAACAATTCCAATTTTCTGCTTTTCTAAATAATTATATAAGATCATGATAGACAAAATCTAAAAAAAAGTATGATATAACTTTCTAAATCATTCTAAATACAAAACAATACTAAACATTACCTAAAAAAAAGTATGATATAACTTTCAGTAAAGACCGACATGTCGATGGCAATCAACAAAAAGAAAAATTGTATAAACAAATCTAACGACGTGTGCTTTCGACTAACGCCATTAAACGTGCAGTTGTTAATTTTTAATTTTGAGTTTGTAATTGCTTGTTCGTTAATCAGAATAAAGTCCATTTAGACCTTAAAATTTTATTTTAAGTGTATTTAAGTTTTTTTAATTAAAACTTTTATCAAGTTACTCTATTTTTTTTTCAATTCGTACACTCTTAACTTTAAATTTAGATGATTTGGTGAGTATATATTAATTTAAATAAGAGAGTTACCTTTTTACCATCAATATTATTTGAAAAAAAACTTCAAATAGGTTCCCTAATTTTGGCAAAAGATAAATTAATATTTTAAATTTACCCATATTTGATAAAAAGATATCATTCAAACTTAAAGGTAAATTTTATCGTTTAGTGACTAAGTCGGCCGTGTTTCATGGGACGGAATGTTGGCCCATCAAACAAGCACATAACCATAAGCTAATAGGACATAATTAAAGATGATCTGTTGAATGTATAACCTTCTTATAAGAGATAAAGTTAATAATGTATTGGTAAGAGACATATTAAAGGTGATTAGTATTAATGACAAATTAAGAAAGACGAGGTTTTGGTGGTTCATATATATTAGAAAGAGGCAGTCTGACACTCCAAATGAGAATATGTGGGAAAATAGTGCTTAGAGGTTGTAAAAGGAAGAAAAGAAGACCTAAAAAGAACTAGAAGGAAGTAATAAATGATAATAAAGTTCTGTTAAAAACTTATCAAGAATATGACCCGTGATAGAAAATTTTGGTGGAACAAAATATGGATAAACGATCTCACTAAGAGAGCTCTTTCTCGTTCTTTTAAGTCTTTTAAACATTTTCCTTCAAGTCTTTCGTTTTATAGTTAGCTTTTTTATCGTTTAAACAGTTTCTTACTTAGTCTAATTACTTTCTTGTAATGACTAGTTTAATTTATTTTTATACTTTTTTTCTCTGGTTGGTGTATCTACTTATTATATATTTTATTATTAATCGTTACCATGTTCTATATGATATTGACTATGTGTTGCATTAAATATTTTTATATTTTTATTTTTACATATGTATTTATATTTTGTACTATCGTTATCTTACATTACATATGAATCTATCTCAACCAAAGTTGCGAATACCGTACCGGACTTAGTACCGGATTGGATTCTGTTATGGTCCCGAACGTAGGATCGAGTTAGGGGCCTATCTGGAATGGAAGTGGAAGGTGTTTGAGGGGTAGATGGAGATGATTTCTTTTTCCGACCTATTTTTTTGAAGAACTAAAGGCTCGATTAGAGGGAACCTTAGACCTCTGAGTTAAAGTACTCAAAACTGTAATGATTTCCAAGTTGATTTCTTCATTGATGATTGTTGAATATTTATAGAGGATATAAACCATCCTTTTACATCAATGGAATCATGTATTGATCATGAACTCCTAAAAGGAAGGAAATAACAGAAAGTGGAGATTCACTCCTAACAAAAAATGGAAACTAACAACAAAGAGCTCAAAGAAAAAGTCAATAATAATATAAATAGAACTGTACGTGGTTAACTTCCTTAGTCCATATCTTCCATAAGCATTAAGCGTGGCTGCTGTTTTCTTCTGCGAGTGTACACCTGAATGGGGTCCGTAACAATACTTCTCGCCCCCTTAAGAAGCTTGTCCTCAAGCTTGAAATCTGGATAACGAGCCAACATATCTTGAACAGTTTCCCAAGAGGAGTCAGCTGGGGAAGCTTGGCTCCAATGTACCAGAACTTCCATTTTTCCTGCTCGAGAACGTTGTCCCAAAATAGCTAATGGAACCGAAGGCTGCTGGTCAATAGTAGGAGGCAGCATAGTTGCAAAATCAGTAGAACCAGTATGATACCGTTTGAGGGTGGAAACATGAAAGACTGGATGTATTCTTGAATCCGGAGGAAGCTTCAATCGGTATGCCATTGAGCCAATGCGCTCCAA
>JAOSBM010000004.1:26722690-26740880 GCA_027568955.1 Erythroxylum tenue
TGTGGGATTTGGAATATCCTGGATCATTTGTAAATACCAGAGTTGTGCACTCCCCTCGAGGTGGTAAGAGGCTAACCACACCTGCTCATCTTCTGGGGTGGACTGATGCTTGAAGAAATGTTGACAACGGCTAATCTATCCTAAAGGATCTTCCTAGTCATTGAAGTGAGGGAAATCCAGTTTGGTGAATTTGGGAACAATGACATTGTCTCTGGAAGTTTCAGAACCAGTAGCTCCAGCTGGTTCCTTATCGCGCCGCGTCCGGGCTTGACTCTCCGATCCTGGAGAAGAGGACCGATCCTGTTTAACGGATTCCAAGTCGATTGACATGGCATCCATTTTAGCATGGAGCTGCTTGACCTTCTCATGACGGTCTTGATTAGCTTTCTGCTCAGAAAGGACGAGGTTGAAAAGTTTATTAAGGTGATCTTGAATTGAATCCCCCATAACAGTCGGCTCTGATACCAAAATGTTATGGTCCCGAATGTAGGATCGAGTTAGGGGCCTATCTAGAATGGAAGTGGAAGGTGTTTGAGGGGTAGATGGAGACGATTTCTTTTTTCGACTTATTTTTTTTTTGAAGAACTAAAGGCTCGATTAGAGGGAACCTTAGACCTCTGAGCTAAAGTACTCAAAACTGTAATGATTTCCAAGTTGATTTCTTCATTGATGATTATTGAATATTTATAGAGGATATAAACCATCCTTTTACATCAATGGAATCATGTCTTGATCATGAACTCCTAAAAGGAAGGAAATAACAAAAAGTGGAGATTCACTCCTAACAAAAAATGGAAACTAACAACAAAGTGCTCAAAGAAAAAGCCAATAATAATATAAATAGAACTGTACGTGGTTAACTTCCTTAGTCCATATCTTCCATAAGCATTAAACGTGGCTGTTGTTTTCTTTTGCGAGTGTACACCTGAATGGGATCCGTAACAGATTCTGGTACGATACTGTATTAGTACCCGTCAATATTGGGTACCGTTTCGGATAAATTTTTAAATTTATAAAATAGTTCCTGAATTTTTTAGAAATTGCAAATATTCATTATCATATTATACTGTTGTACTGTATATTTTATAAGTTTACATCAACCTTGTTTCTAAAAATCATAATAATAAATAATAACCACAATTAATATGAAATAACAATAATTTTCAAATATTTCACATATAAATAATAACCACAATTAATATGAAAAAGATAATTATCATCATGCAAATATAAAATTAAGAACAATATAAAGTATTTAAAATATTACAATTTAATCATATAATAAATAATAATTTAATCAAAACATCCAATAAAAAGAATAATAAATATACTTAACTTTCAAACTATTACAATTTATGATAAGAGTTTATGATGAAGAGCCAACTAAGTAGAAGTGAAATCTGTAACAAAAATATTTACAATTATATTACATATATAGAATTTAATATATGCATCAAATATAAGTAAAATTTAAAGAAGAGGAAAAACTAAAACCTGAAACTTCATTTAATCGTCTACGGGAAGATACTCACTATAACTACACTGAACTAGTTATCATTTGGTACAAAATCTTCATCATTGAGAGGAGCCTTGTCATCATCATCATTCAAATTTAATGTATCAAATGATATATCAGTGCTTTCCCAACCTAAATTATCTTCGAAGTCATTCGCATCGATCAAATCTGATTTATCAGAAATCCAATCCGTAAAAAGTTCGATATTATCAATAGAAATTAGATCAATTGAAACTTATGGTACCGACTGGTATATAGCTGATATTTTGAATACCAACGATACTAAACGAAAACTCTCGATATCAGCCAGTATAAAACGGTATTCTAAACACTAATCTCAACTCCACGCTGCTCATTGGATGTTTTTGTTATTGTTTATATAAACTAATATAATCTATTTATTATATTAACTAAGTTTATATTTTATGGAAGTAAGTGTAATTTTGTATATCAAGTATTTAACAAAAATAATGATGATGACATATTATTATAGCTTAAAATTATTATTTATAATGTCATATATTATATATTTTTTGTTCTATATGTAGATTAATTATAAATAAAATGAATAATTTGAAATACAATTTAACTAACAATTACCTTAAAGGTAGAAAGTATATTTTTTAATGCATGAATTAGTCTTATTTTATACTTATAATTTTATTCATACAAAATAACAATTTTAAATAAAACTCTCGTATCAAAGTTTTGTATAAAACTCTCATATCAAAGTTTTGTATACACAAGTACAATAAAATAATAATATTTTATTAATTGAAAATTACTATTAATTAAATGTAAGAATATTAATAAATAGATACTTTAAATGACATTAAATAGAAATGGAGTTTTATTTAAATAAATAATTCAAAATTGGACAATGAAAGGACTGATTGAGAAAGAAAAAGAGGCTTCCTTGAAGTAAACTACACTAATATAAAAAGATAAAAGATGTCACTCCATGGCTTTCATTTTCCAAGAGCTAAAGACAATGACAGAATCGACTTAGTTCTATCTCGGAGCACATCAATATCATACAAAGCAAGCATATAAATATACCCAAATGAAATCCACAGGGCAGAGTTATGCTAACTCTTCAAGTATATGATACTTTGATGTAATGATCACCGAGAAAATGGAACATATGACCACAGTTTCTTTGAAGTAGACATGTTTTGTGAAATTGAGACCTGCTCTTTATAGTTGTTGGAAGAAGTATGGTGAAAGGTCCATGGCAAAGGATCCAAATAAAAAAGGTTCATGGGAAAATTGAAAAGATAGCTCGAATGCAATCAACCACAGACTTGAGGATTGAGAAACCAATGAACTGGGCTCAATAGTAATTTTTTTTAGTTACCCACAAAGTGTCCTAAGCAAGTCCCAAGGGAAGGCACCTTTAAGCCATTCACCCAAACTAATCCCCGTTTGAACCGAATAGGTCCCCTTACGGGAGACAAAGCTCTAGCCCCAAGTTTTAAACAGCTGCATACATGAAAGTGTTTAAATCTACAACCTCACTTAAGCCAGAAAAGCTCCTTACCAACTCACCTGCGGGGTTAACTGGGCTCAATAGTTACTATAACGTCAGTGTGAAAGATCCACATATCAAAGAAGAACAAAGCAAAATCAGTGGATCACATCAAAACAAACCATTGTTAGAACTGAGGAACCAATCTGATTGATTTCTCCAAAACACAAGACCCAAGTATTACAGTATTTAATTATGGTTCTAATCTTAAAATAAACTCTTTGGTCTAACAAAACATCAAAACCGTGTAGGAAAGGGATTTCCAACTCTACATTTTCATCATTCTGCTCATTTCCTTCCCACTCATTCTCTTTCATGTCCAAAACAAAAACTAAGGAAAAGTTGACAATTGAATAAAACGATACAATAAACACTTCAGAATCACTGAGATGCGCCCAACCATTTTGAGAAGTTCTCAAATTCAGTGTAATCACCATCTGAGATCATAGTTTGGTACCATGCTTTTCCTGCTGCCTTAACTGCTGCTGCTTCCTCCTGAAAAGTTAAGGAAGAACAAGGATGCATTGAACATAGTTCAACAAAAAGCAATAAACACAAACTTATACTTACACTGATCACGACTTAAGCTATCATACAACAAGTAAACCCAAGAAGGTAGAAGACTCCACAAAAATTGGACCTCAATGTCACATATGAGCAAGCAGGTTTTGATGAAAAATGAATGACACATAAGAAATATTCATAGTGAGAAAATGCAGTTTGTTAAACGCATGAAAAACATAAGTAATAAACCAGATCATCAGTCATTCTTGCACTTGGAATTTAAGAACCACGACTCATACAATTGCAAAACCATGCAGGAAAGTACAAAAATGAGAACCAGAACCCACATTAAACCAAATCCTACATCCGTCAAGCAATTGCACACACAAAGATCACAAATTCCACTTACAAAGACATGTTCTTCCTGGAAATAGAATCCAAAAACACATAGTTTATGATAGCAGGTTCAAAGTAATGGGACAACATCAACATCTAAAACAAATCTAAGACAAAACACAACAGCCCATCAACGGGCAGAACGTTGATAATATGATTAATCAAAAGAATCTTAAGAGAACAAAATAAGCAAGCTTTAACTGATATAATCTCAGACATTATTAAATCAATACGAAAAAAGAGAAAAGGAATAAACAATATACCTTAGTAACAGGCTTTCTCTTCTTGTCAAGCTTTTCCTTCTTGGCCTTAACGCGCTCAGCCTCAGCCAAAAGTGCCATCCTCTTAGCAGTCTTAGCATAAGGATTCAACTTCAGCATCACATTCAAGTTCTTCAGTGGATTCTTCTTGAGTGGTGCCCTCTTAACCTCCTTCTTAATAGGCCTAACCACAGACTGGATCTCATCAGAGTTTATAATCCTTGACAAGTCAGCATTCACCATCTTAGCTCTAGGCAACACATAACCCTTTTTCTTCTCAGAAACCTTATCGAAGGATCCATAGATGGAATCAAGCTTCTCGAACGCCGACTTTGTCCAGATCACGAACCGCCCCAAGTGCCCTCCCGGAGCCAACTTCAACAGATTGAGCCTGTCCACGTTGGCCACTTCCACTCCTGGAATGTTCCTAAAGGCCCTCACCAGCTTAGCCCCTTCGGTTCCGTACACAATCAGAGGACCTTTGCGAGAGATATAGCGGCGGTTTCTCATCTTACCCTTACCAGGACGGATAGCGTGGCTGTCCTTCGCCTTCTCGGCGTCCGTGTAGGCGCCTACGTCCTTCAGCACCTTGATAGCGGCGGAGGTCTTCTCGACGCCCTCAGCGCTGTCGTTAATCACCAGTGGCAATTCGGGAACGGACTCGATTCTGTGCCCTCGAGCCATCACCAGGGAGGGGATTGCAGAGGCCGCGATGGCGGAGGCCACGGCATAGCGCTTCTGATTGACGTTGATCTTGCGGTGCCAGCGGCGCCAGATCTTGGTCGGAGCAAACATGCGGCCGCCGCGGCACATGTTTCCGAAAGCACCCTGGCCAGCACGATGAGTACCGCCGCCGGGGACACGGGGGATACGGGAGACGGCTCTGCCAGTTCCCCAGGACTCGGCTGAAGTCTGGTGGCCCGCGCGCTTGGAGACGGCGTAGGGTTGGCGGCTGTTCTTGGAGATGTTTGAGTGGACGAAGTTGACGATGTCTGGTCGGATTGAAGCCTTCATGACGTCGGGTAGGGCGACGGTGACGGTAGAGTCAGTCGCCATATCGTTCAGCGCCGGAAGTGACTGGACGGTCACAAGAGGGCGAGCAGCGGCTGCCATCGGTCTCGGTGGGTTTGAGAGTCGAGGCTTTCGAGTGTTGGCAAAGAAAATGATTCGAACTTATATATACTAGCATTCTAGGGTTCATTTTATGAGGGGGTATGTTTGGCCACTCGAATTACTCTATTCTTCGTCCAGATCAGAACGTATTCTTATTCGTAACAATCAGAAAAGGATATAGAACGTCGGACGTCGTCGTTTATGATTTGAAATAACTGAAACTAACCCTGTTACTTACGGATGCGCTCAATAGAAGCTCTACGGTGTCGTTTAAGTGAAGAATGAGTTCCGAATATATATATATATACTCTCTGATTTGCCACATCTACGCAGCGTCAACAAAACCCTAAATCCCTGGTTAGCGGCCAAGTCTGCACTCACTAAACGATCGACTCGACAGGAAGGAGAAGCTCGTTGAAGTATCACTTGCAAACAAAATGGCGGCGTAAGTTTCTTGGAACTAATACTTTGCAATCAAAATGGTAGTGTAAGAATACGATAGATGGTTGATTGTTAGTTAATGTGTTAAATTCCAAGGGATAATGGCATTGATTGAAATATTGAGATGAGGCGGATTGTGTGCAGAGAAGAAGGTGCGGTCACTGTCGAGACAGGTGCTCAGGCACTGGGTGAGCCCATGGACTTAATGACGGCATTGCAGCTTGTTCTGAGAAAATCTCTGGCTCACGGAGGTCTTTGCAAGGGCCTTCATGAAGGTGCTAAAGTGATCGAGAAGCATGCTGCACAATTGTGTGTTTTGGCCGAGGATTGCAATCAGCCTGACTACATAAAACTGGTTAAATCACTATGTGCTGATCATGGTGTAAGCCTGTTGACAGTTCCTAGTGCCAAGACCCTCGGCGAATGGGCTGGTGTAAGTAAGCTGAAGCTTTTCTGTTTATAACTCCCAATTGTTGACCCAAATTTTTTGTCTGATCGTATTGCTTGCCACTTTGATGTAGTTATGTAAAATTGACTCTGAGGGCAAGGCAAGGAAGGTTGTTGGTTGCTCTTGCGTAGTTGTCAAGGTGTGGGTTTTATTATTACATCCTGGAAGTTCATTATTTGTGTTGCCTTGTTTTCTCACCTCCATTCCACTTGAGTTTGCAGGACTTTGGAGAGGAGAGTGAGGGCCTTAATATTGTCCAGCAACACATTAAATCTCACTAAGTAGCAGAGAAGGAGATTATATCAAAGTCTTCATGGAGGAGGAGGAGGAGGAGGAGAGGGCCTTTGCTTTGCTCCCTTTGATCTCATCAAATGTGATTTTTAGTTTGTTTGTCTTGACAGTAAGATTAAGTAATTGAGTAATGAACTTGTGAATCGATTGCTTTTGGATGTTTCCAATCGAGAGCCAGTAGTAATGAACTTGTGATCATGTTAGTCTTTTCTTTTCGCATAGAATTGCATAACACAATATATGTACAAACAGATCTTCGATCGGCAGGACCAAGCAGAAATTATGTGAAGGCTAACGGTTCGAACATGGAATCAGTAACATAATTATGTAGCAAAAAATGACACCTAATAAGATCTCATACAATATTACGATTAGTGGTTTACAAGTCCGGCGTCTGTTTCTCTCAGGGATCCACGGCTTCCCATCTTTCGTGTTAGTCCCTTCCGTCAGTCGACTATTTTGCTAGAAGCTCCCAAAATTTGACAAGACTTGATGTGTAGTTTCTCCTGCTATAAAATCAACAAAAGATTAGAAAACTTGAGTTTTAAGCTGATGTTCACGACAGATAGAAGTAAAAAACATCTCAATCTGTGAACGATTACATGAGAAGCATTATCTTAAAGGGTCACTAGATTTCTCAAATTACGAATGAAATGTTAGTTTCCTTGGCGAATAGGGCATAGGACCTGAAACAAACTTGGTAACTGATAGTTTAGGACAAGGCTTCGTATTAGTTAGAGGTAAGATTACGTATTACAGAACCTCCACCGGTTGTCAGTAAGATTTATGCTATTGTTGTTTCAAAGAAAACAACCCTATCCAGCCAGAGAATTCTCCAACCAGTGTGCTTGAAGGCAAAGTATTGTTTATTAAGATTATTTAATAATGTCAACTGAACAAGTTCGGACTGAAGGCAAGCCACATAGCCAGAGTTCCAAAATAAGAGTCCAATTGTCAGAAAACGGTAGGAAGTGTATAGGATGGCATATAATGGGAAAGTAAAGAACATAACAGGTCAAGCATATGCCTGCTCAAATTAAGAGTTGACTTTCTTTCACTCTGAATGCCAATTTTAAGAGTAAGGTATTTCCCTTTGTTCAAAGAACCATTTGCCTTGAATTATTGCCCAAACATTCTTAAACATTCTAAGAAGCTTCCCCTCGTCCCAATTAGAACAAGCAATAGAAACGTTTTCACATACATGCCATAGGAACAGAAGCTGTATTGAGCTCAAAAGAACCCTCATATTAACCAGATTAACTGCAGATTACTTTGAAATGGACACTAGTACTAAATGCACATATATGACATACAGCCACACAAATAGAGTGCATGTTAGATATGCCACCATTACCACCAAGACAAGGAGCTCTATTCCATGCGTTCATTGATTTAGTTTCAGTAATTATATATGATGGAAGAGAGGAGACCTCCATGTGCATGAGAGCTCTACACTTCTTAGTTGCCAAAGCCAAACAATTTGAGATCTCAGTACTCATTCGTTTCTTCTACAAACTATTAGCTCCTATCCCTTTTTCACACAATACATACGAACTGTCAAATAATGACGGAAGCAAATATTAGTTACCTTAAGCATTAACCTCAATCATCATCATCCGAGCTTCCATCATCAGAACTATAATCACTACTATCATCATCCTGATCCAGAATATCAATCTGCACATGCCGAACTTGAATCGTCTCTGGCGCCTTATGACCAGCAGGCGGCTGCAAACGTTGCTCCAAAACCCTAGGCGCAGGCAGAGACTCCAATGGTGGCAATGGGTCTCCGGGCTTCCATCCCGGCGGTGGAGGTGGCAAGTCTGTAGGCAGCTCCACTGGCATCCCTGGCTTCCATCCCGACGGGACCGTGATGTTCGGAGGAAGCAAGCCCTGAATTGCCGCAAAATTCAGAGGATTGGCCTCCGTTGCCACCGCTGGCAGTGGGGGCGGGAGCTCAATGATCGGTTCAATTGTTTTCTCTTTAGTTTCAGTCGTTTTAGGTAAACCAATATCAAGGTCTGCAAAATTGTACAGCTGCGAAGCACGCATTTGCTCGTCTTGTGGAGCGGGCGGTAGTGCTCCGCGGAGCGGCGCTTGTCCGGCGCCGAACTCCGGCGGAGCGAACGTGGTATAGCTTATGCGGTGAGCGTACGACAATACGTCAGATAACTTAAGTTGTGAAGCAACCGTCGTGTCGGTAGCTTCAGTATCACTAGCCGACAGCGTCTTGGCTCGTTTGGGGCGTCGGTAATCAGAGTAATCGTCGACGAGCATGTCGAGGACGCGCTCGGCTTCCTTGAGTTTGTTGGCAAAATTGAGGAGAGACGAGTCTTTGGATTTAATTTCTCGTGAGATTTTATGTTTCGCATCTTGGAGATCTAGAATCTCTTGGAGCTCCGCCACAGCCTCAAAGAGTTGTGATTGCAAGGAAGTGAAGATGGCAAGGACTTCCTTGGTGGAAGTCGGCGACGAGTCGAGCGGCGGTGGCGGCGCTGTGGAGGAGGAGAGGAAGGTAGGAAGAGAGCCGCGAAAGGCAGAGAGCCAGTGAGATCGGTTTGAGGAGACGTCGAAGAGTTTCGATGCTAAGGAAGCCATTTGGAGGAGGAGAGACTGAGCTCTAAGGAGGGGTGGGAGAAGAGGCAGTAGAGCGGAGGATGTGGTGGAGGTCGGAGGGTGAGGGGTGTTAGTTGTGGCGGTGGCGGTGGTGCTGTGGTGCTGTTGAGAGGAAGGGAATCGCGGAGGAGTAGGGTTTTGGAGGGATGGTGAATTAGGGTTTGTTAACCCTAATCTCGCCGGAGACTGTACGATTTGGGGTTGGAGCATTTTTCCCTCGAATGCTCGGTCGGTCTCTGATCTGCTCGGTCCGTACTTGATGTCTTATTTCTCATATCAAAGGAAAACGGCGACGTCCCTGTATTTACTGTTTTAACACTTGATGATGCCTTGGGTTAAGTTTAACAAAGATAACTAGAGTATAAAATTTTTAACCATGACTTGATCTTTTTAAATAATATTAAAATTTTCAATAAATTTTAAAATTTAATAAGTAATGAGTAATTTTTTAAATAATTACTATCAACTAAATATATATTATTAAATTAAATTAATATAAACTATGAATAATTTAATTTTACTTAATAATTTAGTTTTATTTAATAATAATTAATAAATTTAAAATATTTTCAAAATATACAAATTTCAAATAAAGGATTTAATAATTAAAATATATTTAAAAATATTATTTTTTAAATAAAATTTTAATTTTAAATTATTTATTTGATAAAATAAAAATGAAATTTACATTATTTATTTAATAAAATAAAATACTTTTATCAATAGTATATTAATAAATATTATATAAGAAATTAAAATAAATTTATTTAATTAAAAATAACTTATCTTTAAGTTTTATTTAATACGTAATTATTATTTTTAACAACTAAATAAGTTTTTGTTTTTTTAAGAATCAAAAACTAAAAACCAAAAACTAAGGGGGTGTTTGTTTCCGACTTTATTTTTGATTTTTGATTTTTGTTTTCAAATTCGGTATAAAAAACCTGTCTGTTTGAATTTTTAGTTTCTGTTTTTTATTTTTAATTTTTACAGTTTTCAAAAATTATGAAAACCATAAAAAGTAATTTTTGTTTCCTCTTTCTTTTCTTTTTTTCCATAATCTGATTTACTATCATTTAATATATTATGTAATTATTTAAATTTTAATAAAGTTATGAATAATTTAATTCAACGTTATATATTTAATAAATGAAAATTAATTATCAATAAAATTATGAATAATTTAATTTAATTTAATTTTTATAATTAAATATTAATAATTATTAATAAATATAATTAAATTTAAAATATATAAATATTCAAATAAAATTTGATTTATAGTTAAAATATATTTCAAATAAATATTACTTTTTAAATAAAATTTTTAATTTTTAAATTATTTATTTTATTAAAATAACTAAATGTTAAAATAAATATTATATAAGATATTAAATAAATTTATTTAAATAAAAATAATTTATCTTTAAGTTTTATCTAATATGTAATTATTATTAGTGATAAAAATATAACTACACTAACATTAACAACGAAATAAGTTTTTGTTTTTATTTAAAAGAAAAATAAAACATACAACAGAAAAATAGAAGTAGAACCAATCGACCCCTCAAACTAAAAGTAAAAGTTACAACAAAAAAATAAAATTGAAATTAAGAGAAAGAGAGACAAAGAAAACTTAATGTTGAAATTTAAAAAATTTTGTTAAAAAATATTTCATACATATTTTTTTAAAAAAGAACACTCACATTAACTGATGATATTTAGACGGTACAACAATTAGGCAAAGAAATTGGAACGGTGATGATACAAAGAAGTGATTTTGGTACATGAAACTCTGGAGTTGCATTTCCTTAACGAAGTCAGACAGCCATCAAACAGACCTTAAAAATATAAACACTTGTTTGATCTGCTGCTAAATGACTTGACAGAACAGCAATATTCATTCAACTGATCTTCACCACATCAGCTAAAAACAATCTTTCTTCCACCATTTCTTACAGTTTCATTTGACTCTGTTTCTCTAGTTAATTTCCTGCAATAAACACCAAAGTCATACAGTTAAGCCTGGATGGTTAAGGAATTTGGGAACAAACAGAAACATAATGGAAGGCACTTACTAGTTGGCATACGACAGCAAATACCGAAAAACTTAGGCAGCTACTTTCCTGGCGTTGAAGTCATTTGATGACAGGAATTTCCTCTGAATAAATTAAGCAGATCAACTACCAAATGGTTACAGAGAACGTTATGTGGTTGTAAGGAGGAACGCTTTTCAAGTGAAAATCATGAGGCATTACATTTTGTACTCTGTTAATGACACAACTGGATAAATAGAAAAAGAAAGACATTTAAGCTTGAATATTCAGGCAGGCAGCAGAGGCTTCAAATGAAAAATCAAGTGTTATGGATGGCCAATGGTTCTCCTGGCAATCCCGTTCCAGGATGGTCCATACGTAAGCACAACCTCCAATTATGGTATCGATTGCAGTTGCTTCATTATGTTCATATTCACATGCAAGATTCTTTCATTTTTCTCAAGCAAACAATGCATGTGCCAACACCAACATAGTTGTGTGATGTTTTCCTAACACACCAAGTTGAATGCGTGTCTATGCATGACAGGTTATAAAAGTCCGATTCATAAACCAAATCAGTACTTACGATCTGCTGAAAATGAGGGCTAGACAAGTTGACACTAAGGTTCTTCATCAATAACAAAACCTGAAGTCACCAAAAGGGATTGTAAGAGAGCGCATTTGTAATTCAAAACCGGGGAAAAAATGTAGTCTGCATTCTTGGATTCAGTAGAATTCAACTATACTAAATAAATCCTAAAAACCCAGTTTGACTGTTCCGGTTTCTTCAATACAATAAAGTACTCATCTTTGCACTTCATTACAAGAAATTTACATGATTAGTGCGTAAGGAAAGAAGTTTCCAAAGACTTATATAGCTTACAGTTTCATAATTTATGGGATCCATTTCCTTCAGCTTTTTCACGTGACCTTTGGTGTCCGGATCAAAGACACTCCCAATGAAACCATACACCTCAGCAAAATCTGGAAGACCTGGAGAACAAAAGCATAACATCAAAGCAAGCTCTTTGCTTTCTTTTTTTGTGGTTACAGACTGAACAATTGCAGTCTATAAATACCATGAAGAATAGGAGCTTGTTTCCCCTGCTTTGACATCTCAGTGCTTGGTGTTCTGCTTGCTGTCTCAAGGGCACCAACACTACTGTTACTTAATCTTGCCAACCCCTTTGACCCAATATCAGCTGAATCAGTAATGTTTTACGCCATGAGAAGTGCAGGAAGTTCCCTCAAATAAACACACTTGCAATAAAATTAGAAAGAGAAACAGAACATAAAAGTATACCCACCTTCAGTTCCTTCTAGAGTTGGAAATTCATCTTGTGAGGACATAATTTTACTGGTCTCAGAATTCATTATCACAGAGGTGTCATCCCAAGGTGCATATCCCGGTACCAGGGCATTCGCAGAGGAATAAGCCATGGGTGCAGTCAATGACCCTAGAACTGTAATATGAGCACAATCTAAGTCAAAGCTACAACTGAATTTCTACACATTAGTAAATAGATTTTTCACAAACCATTTTTTGATGCTTTTTGAGGGTAAGGGTGAGCAGCTTTGCGCTTAGGGCGAGGTGGTGGCACATGTGTAATAGCCCCATTCTTTTGGACCTTCAAAAAGTATTTCTGTGCATGACTCCGGATCTGCAGAAGCAAGGCATCAGCAAAAAACCAAACCACAGGACTGAAAATAGGAAATTGACCCAGAAAACTAGTACAGAATCTAAACCTGAATCACCGTCTTTGAACCCACAAAATCTTCAATCTTTTTCCAGTCACGATCAAACCTGAATTTAACAAAAAGTGGTTTCAAGGGCCATTAAACACAGATTTTGCCTCCAAACAGCTTCTTTACAGATCCTCAATTTACTCATAGCAAACACTAGCAATAACTAAATGGATCCACCAAGTCTCCAAACCAGACACTCAATCGCATATTCTAATCGAAATCACCGCAACTGAAAACTGACTAAGGAATCAAACAACCATGGACAAATCTAACCCAGGACCAAAAACAACCACAGCAAGGACTTGCACGAAACAATTATTACTAACGTTCCCAAAGTAAATGAAACGCACAATTGAAGAGCTTCTAGGAACTTGTCGTGTTCTTCTTCTGTCCAGCTCTCGCGACACTTCGTTATGGTGTAGGGCTTCCTCACCTTTTTAGCTGACCCATCAGACTTGCTAGGTGTAGTAGCAGCCGAAGCAGGGGTCGTCGTGGACGGCGGAGCACCGGGGTTCGCAGGAGAAGAGGAACTAACGTTCATTTCAAAAGTCTAACGAACCACCCAACTCCAATAACATTTGCATAGAGAAAGATAGCGGGGTGTTGTGTGAACCAGCGAGAAGACACAGAACAAAGTCGTTAGCTTTGTCTTTGTTCCTGTGCTTGTTTGGGTCATCGTAGACCTTTCAATTCGTCCGAATCATCGTCATCACGCATCTTCAACAAATTCGTTTTTTTTTTTTTTGGGTTAAAACGACGTGTCTCAATTGTTAGAAGGCGCTTTTAAACCATCTATTCTTAAATTAATCTTCATTCGTACCGAGTCAGCCAATAAAAAGTAAAGTATTGGCCAAACGAATTTCTCCATTATCAAAACTCGAATTCGATATCTCTGGTTAAGAGATAAGAGTATTAACCCACTCACACTTTAGTTCAACAAATTTGATTTTAATACGACGATCTTATACTCAAAAAAGAAAACAATTCAACCCAAATTTATATCCAACCAAAATTTATTCTATTAGTATTTGCTTATGTTTTTAAAATCAGACCGAAAGTTAATTTGATAAGACAAGAAATTTAAGATTTAAAATTTTTAATCAGTATTAAATAGTCAAAAAATTAGTTAAAGATTAAATAAAATTAAATAATTTTAAAAAATGATTGAAAAAATTATACTTATAAAAATTTTAAAATTTAACTGAAAAAATTAAATAAAAATTAATTAATTTATTTTAATTTATAAAAATTAGTTAATTTACAATCGATTAATTAACAAACTGATTAATTTTTAATTACAGATATTATTAAAATAAATAAAATTAAAAAATTAAAAACCGAACTACTAATTCAAAATTTTTACCGTTACACCAATTCAATTTTTAAAATATTAACATTTACTTATCTTTTTGTAATATTTTTGTGTAAAAGACTGAAACCCAAAAAAAAAAAAAGCCCGACTAATCGGAAGACGTATTTTACAGAAAGTGGGACCAGGGGTGGGGTTGAGAGAGCGACACGTGCTTTCATTTAATCCACTTAATCCTCAGACACACTAACGGCCTGTCGTTGCAAGTTGTGTTAGTTACCAACGGAAGTTGGTGGTCAGCATTGGAGCCCTGCTGCTCCAGGTACCTTCTCACGTAGTGAACCCCAGTAAAGTCCAGTCGTGAGCAGTGCACCCTGATCAAAGGGTCCTACCTAGTAATCAAAAAAACGAAACAAACATTTCTCTCTCTTTTCTCTCAGTCGCTGACCGACACGTGGTGACCTCATCACCACTATGTGATGACATCGAAATTGGGTACAGTTTTAAGTAATTTTTTAAATTTATAAAATAACTTTTTTAATTTTTTAAAAAAATTATAAAATAATCCTTCAATATTATACTATATAATTTAAACAGATATTATCTAAAAAAATCATAATAATAAAAATTTAAAATAACAATAATTTATTTATTTTTCTTAATATTTTTCACATAATTTACATATAAATAATAACCACAATTAATATAAAAAATTATTTTCTCATCATAAAAATATAAAATTAATAATAATACAAAATATTTAAAATATTACAATTTTATCATATAATAATTAATAATTACATCAAAATATCAAATAAAAAGAATGCTTATTATCAATAATAAAATATAATTTTTATCTTAATATTTAATATTTAATAAAAATAAATTTTTATCTTAATATTTAATTATTATTATTAATAAAATATTGTTATATTTATATTAACAATTAAAAAAACAAAAATTGATACGAAATTCGCTGCCATGATTATAGGTCAACATACCGACCATGAACAAACATTAGGTAACCTAGTGAGGCGGGTCCACCAAAAGATAACATGTGTCATTTTCTAGAACAATGGCCATTTTTTTTACTTTAATCAATACTTGTAAAAAATAATTAGGGTTAACTGTAAAAAATTAAATTTTACTCAAAATTATAATATTCAGCTAAAATTTTAAAAACAACACTAAAAGGCTCGAATTTTCAAATATTTACAAAAATAATCCGATATTAAATTTTTGTAGCGTTGTTGATGTGATATGATATGTCAAATTTTAATATTTGTCCCGGGATTGTAATGTGAAATAATTATGTCAAGTATGATATTTGATATTTAATAAAAAAATTAAACTATTGAAAAATTAATTAACCTAAAGAGCTTTGAGAGTGGTAAGCTTAATTACTTTTCTCTTTGGAAATTTTCCGATTACAAAATTTGGCATCCTAATGATAATTTTGCAATACAAGCAAACACGTATAGTATGATGAGTTTGTGTTCAAAGAAGTAATACGTTACATTTCGTTCGCTTACGAGATTTTCTCGAATAAAAAAAAAGACTTACATTTCTCAGTCAGAGTCGGTCAAGCCCATGAACTTGGAAGATTTTTATAGATTTTGCCACTTAGGGTTAATGTATAAGCTTGAGTTTTGGTACGAATCTAAGACCATTGTTTCAAGGGTTTGGTGATAAGGCATTTTGGCAATTATCGATCTAAGCTACCAACTGATTTTTGGGCTTACTTGCATATGAAAATAAAATGTCAATTTGTGATTTGGAAGTTCTTAGAGATTAAACTCCAAATATAGACTATTGCTTTATGGGTTTAATGACAAGATATTTCGGTAATCATAGAACTTAAGATGCTAACTGGTTTCCGGTTGTTTACTTGCTCATGAAAATAAAGAGCCAATTTGTGATTAGGCTCTTTAGGGTTAATTAACTTTTAAATAATTCAACATATTTTCATTAAATAATAAAAATTATACATGGCGGCACGTGACAAAAATTAAAATTTAACATAGTATACCACATCATCAATGTTAACAAAGAACTTAACATTGAGTTGTTTTTGTAAAAAAAATGAAAATTTAAATATTTTAGATAACTTTTAAAATTCCAGATAATATGGCAAAATTGAGTAAAGTTAGTTTTTTCCTACAATTTACCCAAATTATTATTTGTATTCTTAAGTCTCGTTTGGATTCATTAGATTCATGTCGTATACCTTATGGAATTTATATGTGATATTCATAATGAGAAGAAAGAAATGCTAGCCATGAAATTTGATGTGAAATCTTGAGTAACAGTAACTTAAGGAGACCTTAGATAGAAGCTAACTTGTTTGAAGATAGAAGTGAGGCTTAGGGTTTGTTTAAAATTAAGTTGACAGGAGCTTCAGAGTTTGATTTGATTTGAGGTCAATAAGTAAGGTTTAAGTCAGTTTAACTTTCATTATAAGACAATATCATTTTAAGAAGTATTAACATAATCCTAGAAGTCAAACATCAACATACATTTAGCCTTAGTTTTCTCTTATAATCATATGTATTAATCCTATGTAATTATTCCCTTGATCTTGTTTCTTCAGTTGGAGTCACCTAATGTGTATAAATACATGGATGTATATATCAATATATACACACAGAACTATACAAAGCCTTTTATCATTCTTTCTCTGCTCCTTATTTCTAACAGTATTAAAGCCTACTTTATAAAATGGAGTCAAAAATTTGGGGGCCTTTTGTCTGTGCATTTTGGGTTCTTAATATGCTCCAAAAATATTTTGTCATGTACCAAATTGTTCCGCTGCTCAAGTAGATTGCAACAGTACAAAGAATGTCATCATACGCTGCCGCACATGCCCTTACACATCGGTAAAAGTTACTGTGCTAAAAACCCTAATTGTAGCTACTTAAAGGAAGAAGACGATGTAAACAACGCTGTTTAGCTTTCGAGCAAAATGACATCGTTTAGTCCCAAAAGAACAACACACTGTGTAGCCATGTCAGTACACTTCAATTGCCATGTCATCATGTTCCCAGTCATTTACCACGTCATCAAGCATCTTAGTCAGTGCCTCATCAGCACACAAGTGACACATTATTGTCTTGACGTGTCATAGTCTTATTTGTCCACATGTCACTGTCTACTTTGTCTGTTAGCATCAACTCTCTCTTAGTTCAGTTCAGACTCACCAATTTAGTTTGATAAAAAATGAATTCACCAACACTTTGACTGCCCAATTTAACCAATTTTGTTTTAGTTTCTCTGCAAACCAAACTGGTTCCTAAGATTTTTCAACATTCTGAATTCAATTTTATGGTCAAAATTGTCAAATTCCATCTCCATAAGCATGTTTTCTTCTCTTTTACTATCTTCCTTTATTATAGATGCCTTAAACTTCCCCCATACATTCTCAACCCTATTAATATCATCTTTGATGGTTCCAATTATAATATCTAGGCTAAGGAAGTGTGTAGCTTTCTTAAGGGAAGGCTACTATAGTGTATTGCTATTAAAGAAATACCCAAACCTACCTAAAAGAAAGGCAAAGACATTGATGCATTCACAAAATGAACGGTAGCCTAGGATAGAATTAATCGTCAAATCTTAACATAGTTTGAGAATATATGTGATAAAGCCATTAAACTCGACTTTCAACATTTTGTCACCACCTAGAAAGTATGGAATTTTTTGAAAAATTGTTACTCTATGTCTAATGATGTCCACTGATTTCAATAGTATAAAAGACTCCATCGCATGCAAAATAACATGGACATACAATACATAATGTAACGCCCCGAATTAGGGGTTAGGATATTACGGAAATTTAGTACGTTTTATGCTTTGCATATTTGAATATTTGCCTATTTGTGCATAAGCATTTTGGCATGCATTCATGACATTTTTCGGATAAATTGGTTATAAATGAAGATTATGGATTTATTCGGACTGAATTAAATGTGATTTAGAAATTTTTGTACATT
>JAOSBM010000004.1:26788298-26805585 GCA_027568955.1 Erythroxylum tenue
AACTTAACTTGCAATTCCGTCGTTATGTAAATACCGACAACCAATGTCCGTCGTAAATTCCGCCGTTTTCTTGCGACTAAATATTTCGGTCGGTAGTTTTACCTACGGGCAGATCACCGATCGAAATTTTCGGGCACCAAATTCCGTCGGTGAATTGCTTATTTCTTGTAGTGTGTAATGCATTATAATATAAAGAAGTAGCTAATGTAAACATGGAAATGACTATATGGTGGAATGATGCAAGTGTTTCATTCAATACTGCTAAATCTTATTATTACCAACTTATAGGGAATGTCATTATCTATTATAGTATATAATATAAAGCTTCTTTAATTGATGGCTATAAAAGTAATCTTTTGAGCAACTTTATTTGTGAAATAAAAAGTTATTTAAGTGAAAAAATGACTTGGTAACTTACTAGTTTTTGATTAAGTATGATTGTTGAACAAATAAAAGACAGGATCCCACATTTAGCCTTAGTTTTCTCCTAGCTAGAATTATGTCTATTAATGCTATGTAATTATTTCCTTAATCTTATTTTCTCAGTTGGAGTCACTTAATGTGTTTAAATACATAAATGTATATATCATTATATACACAAACATATAAAAAGCCTTTTATCATTATTTCTTTACTCCCTATTTCTATACAAATTTTTTTGACATAATATCATTTTAGTCCTAAATTTAAAAATCAAAGTCATTTTTACTTAAAATTAGGTATGAGCAAAAGTGATTACCTTATTTTTTTAAAAATAAATTTATCATAATGTTTAACAACTAGAGATATAAAACTAAAATTAAAATTAAATTTGAAGTATCGGTCTAAAAGATTTGACGAAGTAAAGTCTCTCTTTTAAAATGATATTATTTTAGATTAATTGTTTAAAATAAAATTAATTAATTAATAAGTTTAAAAAACTAACATTATTTTAATTAACTATATTAAAATTAAAATTATTTTAAAATAACCTGAACAAATCAAACAATACTATCTTAAATTCGATCAAATCTCGAGCCAATCTAGTGACAAATGCTGGACTCACTCTAAACCAACAACTGCGTAGGAAAATTTTTTCTTACCAGTTATCAGTTATTAGTAGTTAGGAGTGGTCATCATACTACTATGCAGTCTGTTAGCGAATATATGTAAAATTAATCAAGTTGGCCTCATACAACAGCTTAAGCTATTGTGGTGAAACGATCACTTATCATGGTATCAAAGCCTTTATGATCAAGTGGTCGTAAGTTCAAATCCTACCACCCTCTTATTATTTAGCACAAGATAGAGTTAGTCTATGCAAGTTTGAATCTCAAAGAATTGGTCACACACGACCACTTAAATTAGTCACACACGATAGTTTAAGATATTGTGCTAGTGAATATATAAAACCAATTAAATTAGTCACATACGATAATTTAAGATATTGCGGTCGTCATTTAATGCGGTCCACATTTGATTTGACTTCCGCTCTACTAGAAAATGTCACCTGTTAGGCCTGTCTATTCTATTGTCTACATGGAAATGTTCCATGCCAGTAGGATGAGGGACATGGAGATGGAAGACGAGAGAAGAGTTGGCTATACCTAATCATGACTTGTCAGCTGTTGCCAAGTGCGAGTACTGTATGGGAAACGGACTTGAAATATTAGCCTGTGCTTCCGATATTTTCTGCCACTAACGGGCGGTGGACCCCAAGTAAGTAGTATTTGTCAATCTAGAAGAAGAAAAGGTTTCAAGTATCACACGAGTGGCTTCCTCACCCACATTGTAATATATGTTCCCATTAGTTCTTCTTCTTCTTCAGGATAATAGCCTTTTGGTTTTCTGAAGCATGCTGTATCAGTACAGCAAACAAGCCATGCCTTTCGCTCAGAACCCAGAAAATGAGACCCGGAAGGGGACAGTTATGATCCCTCCAAAGAGAGGCAGACTCAAAGTGAGAATCATTTCCAAGTTCGTAAAAATGGTTGGCAAGGCATGTGATAAGATAGCAAGAGAAATGGCGAGAAAGAAACAAGGGTTTAAGTCACCCTCCAGACCACACCCGACTATGGCTGCTTCCAGATAGGCATGATCTTTTTTACATCAAATGTCATTCTGTTCTTCCAAGTGCCACCTTACCACCTAGTCGTCAATGTATGTTTAGCTTTAGCCTGTTTTGTCTCTTAACGTTCTTGAATAATACTTTATGATTTGTGAGCTTATACTTAGTGTGAAATTGTAAATGATTAACTAATGGTTTTTTCTTTTTATTTTTTACAATAAAAATGTACAATTGTGCATTGCTAAAAGAAAGATCTAAGGATACAAGAAATTGTTGCACTCTTTTAATATACCTTCATATAATTCTATTTTTCAGTTTGCTTTATCACATTCATTTCATTTTGTAGTATGTCTACATTTGTTTCCTATATATACATCAGTAAAGAATTTATTTGGACATATTATAAATATGTAAATAACATTCTCAATACATTAGCTTTAGGAATTTTACCTTTTGAAGTATTTGTATATGGTCAATCTTCTCAAAACAATTTTTTGAATTTTTATAACTAATTAATGGTGTTACTAAGTTCCAAAGAGTGTGATTGGTTTATTGATCTATTAGACATCAACATTACATACGTACTGATAACAATAACAACAATACCTAATAGAAATCTCGCTGACACATGAAATCTGGAGAGTTCCAGAAATATACAGTCTTACCCTTAACTAATAGAGAGACTATTTCCAAATGACTCACATGAAGAGAAAGAAAACAGAAAAAAGAAAAAAATAGAAATGATGATGATGATGATGATGATGATAATAATAATAATAATAATAATAATAATACTAAATCAAGCTAAAAGCTTATGTTAAATCCCTAAAAGGTAAGTACTATCTATTATAAGATTAGGCTAGCTACAAGAGGATAGAGTTAAAGGACTTATGGATGACAAATATCTCTTTACAATCGATCCTTTATCTAAATCCTAATATATCAAAGTTTTTTATTGTGGGTCATATTTTCGATAAGTTATAACATTGTCATAATATTCTTGATCACCTCCTCCCAATTCTTCTTAGACCTCCCTTTTTTTCTCTTACAGTCTCTAAATATGATCTTCTCGTATCTTCTCACTGGAGTATCGGGATGTTTTCTCTTAACATGTCCAAACATCTAAGTCTTGTCTCTCTTAATTTGTCAATAATACTAGCTACCTTTAATTTGTCCCTTACTATTTCATTATTGACTTTATCTCTTTCAGTAAGGTTACACGTCCAATAAAGCATTCTCATCTCCATCACCATTAGCTTATGACTATGCACTTGCTTGATAGGCCAACACTCGACACCGTAAAGCATGGCTAACCTGGTCGTTAAATGATATAATTTACCTTTAAGCTTGGGTGATATTTTCTTGTCATACAAAACTCCTAATGCATTTCTCCATTTAAGCTAGCCTGATCTGATCCAATGAACTATGTTATCATCAATCTCTTTGTTGCTCTGGATGATAGATCCTAGATATGTAAAACGCTTCTTTTGTGGTATAACTTCTGAACCAATCTTTACCTCCACATCTGTGACCACCCTATGTTCCAAAAAGTTACACTTCACATACTCAGTCTTAGTTTTACTCAATCTAAAGCCCTTCGACTCTAATTTATCCCTCCAAAGTTTAAGCTTGACATTGGCTCCCTCTTTTGTCTCATCTACTAAAACAATGTCATCAGCAAACAACATACACCATGGCACATCCCCTTGGATATTATATACGCACTGAGATTTCTCTAATTGTTAAAACTATTTTTTGTTGTCTTTCATATTCAAAATTTTATTTTTGATATGAAATTATTAGTTTAATTTTGACATATGTCTATTAATTTCTACAAATAAAAAGAAGAAAGTTAAATTACTCTTGGTAATTCAACATCTTCAAGAAGATTCGATGATCCAACTTGGGCTCTTGTGAGATTAGCTCTTATTATAAGGAATCATACTACTTGTTTATGTTGTAAAACACATTTGAAAGGCGAGTGAATCACCAAGTTAAAGAAACATTTAACTGAGATTAAAGGTAATGTGGAGCCTTGAAAGAAAGTTAGCCCTGAAATGACAAATGGAAGCGTTGCTTAAAGACTATCATAATAAGAAATAAAAAAGACACAGATTAAACTATGAAATTGGTAATGGAAGTTATTTTTGCATTGGCATGGATGATACTAGCAATGTTGGAGGTGATATTCCTACCCAATAAGAAGATATTGTTGCAACTGATATAAGAAAAGGAAGAAAATATGTATCTAATTTTTTTACTTCACAAATAACACTTGAAACTCAATCTTCAATTTGTAGTGCATTATAATATAAAGAAGAAATTAATGTCATCATCATCATCAACACCCAGTTGAAGTCTCGTTGAATCGTGGGGTCTGGGGAGGTCCAATAATACACAACCTTACCCCTACCTAGTAGAGAGACTATTTCTGATAGACCTAAAGAAGCAACTAATGTAAACAATAGAAATGACTATATGGTGGAGTGATGCAGGTGCTCCATTCAATACGAGTAAATTTTATTATTACCAACCTATAGTGGATGTCATTGCCTCTTTTGACCCATGATATAAAGCCCTTTCAATTGATGACAATAAATGAAAACTTTTGAGCAACTTTGTGAAATAAAAAGTTATTTGAGTGAAAAAAAAAAGAATAACTTGTGCAACTTATGGGTGTTCAATTATGTGTGATAGTTGAACAAATTAAAGACACGATCATATTAAGAATTTTTTTGGTTTATTTTGCTAATGAGACAATGTTTTTGAATTCCATCAATACATCTGACATTATATGGAATATTGATACTCTATCAAATATATTTGATAAAGTTGCAAATGAAATTGACCTAAAAATATTGTATAATTCATCATTTTTAAAGATGTTATTTATAAAACAGCTGGGAAGAGGTTGCAAAGTAGATATGTCTTTTTATTGGACTCCTTGTGTTGCATGTTACATTAACATGATTATAGAAAATCTATGAGATGCTAGACACTTTCTGTTATTGATGAAACTATGTAGAAAGCAAGATAGCGACTAAGTTCATCTACGTGTATAGGTTTTGAATTTGATGAGAAAAGATTCCATCAACAGTAGGAATTTATGTCATCCTATCATTACAAGATTTACAACTAATTTTTGATGGCTTTAGTATTTTGTTCAAATGAAAAAAAAAAGAGTTGAGACAAATGTTACAATTGATAAGTATGTTACATCTTAACATGTCAAAACTAATGTTGGAATGGAGGTTTCTATGATCGTACTTGAAGATTATAAATTTTGGTTCTAATGTCAATTTATCATTCGATTTTATGAGTCTTTGATAAGATGACGTCTTTGTCATTGTTTTTAGGATCTCCGCTTACTTTGTTTTTTTTTAATATTTCTTACGAGATATTTTAGGAGAGTTTCAATTATGTAAAGGCACCTTTAAGTTATTTATACTTAGATTAATTCTCGCTCGAACCGGGTAGATCCCTTATAGGAGACAAAGTTCTGACTTCAAGTTTTAAACAGTTGCATACATAAGGACAGTTCAAATCTGTGACCTCATTTAAGCTAGGAGAATCCTTTACCAACTCACCTATGCCTTTAAAGTTTCAGACTTAGTTGTTACCCCTATGGAATGGATTATAAAAATTTCCTTAACGTTGTTTGGGATCAAATAAAACAAAAATGGGACATAATTAAGGAAATCGATAAAAGAAACAAGAATATAGAGATCTGTTGATATTTAAATATTATTTATTTAAAAAAATTTGGTAAATAATTTCCAATTTTTGCACTATAATTTTGTTTTTAAAAATTTTATAGGCTACTTATTTCTTTACATTTTACGAATTAGATATTTTCTGATATCAACCTAATCACGACCACCTCGGAAACGTCGTGAGTGACCTTTTGGTCGCTCGAATGTCGCCAAGTAACAAGATTTAACGGCGTCAATTGCCGCCATTAACCGTACGTACCAAACAATGGACGTCCGTTGGTCTTTAGGTGGACACGTGTCCAGGAGGATGATCTAACAATATCTGGAGAGATTCGCTACGTACAGCCCCAACTCATGGCTTTTGATTCTGTCCAGCTCAAAGACCAACGTGTAAATATCGGTTCCTACGTGGCATATTCTGGACACTCGACACCTCCATTGTGTCCACGTCAGCAAACTCAGACTTCTTATCTAGTATCTGGCTCTCGCTCTCTTTCTGTCTCTTGCTCTCTCTCTCACTCTCCCATGATCAGAAACTTCGGCGACAGTACTTTCTTATCCTCTGTCTATTTCTTACCCCAGTCAACAGGCTTCATTTCTTTTTAACGCGACACTAAGTCAAAAAAATAATTGTCAACTCCTTAAATTTTAACTTTTAATTCTTGATTCAAGTTCGTTCTCTGAACTTGGTTTGCAGATGTTGAAGTTCTTACTGAATCGAGCTCCATAATGGTGGATTACCAAGTTTTAGATGACGAAGAGGTGATCATGTTCATTTTAATTTCTGTTGGATCAAATTATTTCAATTATTATGTTTCTTTTGTGGATTTGTTCTTAAAATCTGCATTGAGATCGATCTCTACGTAGTCGATTCTCTAGTGAGGTGATCTTTTTGTTGGTTCGTAGTTCTGATTTGTGATTGCTGTGGCCATTAGTTAATTTAGTGTGTATGTATATCCAGTATTGCAGGAGACTATGTGGATTAACTGCTTTAGTTGATATTAGGGTTTGATGGCTTTTTTAGCTCCCTTCAAGGAAGTTTTTGTGTGAATTACTTTTGCCGTTTATCATTTGAAGAAGACTTGGCCCTTTGTGGATAAGTTAGGATAATATTTTGGTAGGGTACTCTGTTATTGTAGGTTAATTCAAGATAGTTTTGTCAAATTTTTCATGGCTGTAATTCATGATTGTATATCAGGTTGAACTCTCTGCATCTTCTGAGGTTTGGTTATCTGGAAAGAAGAGCACCTCCTGGTTGTTTGTTTTAGAGTATTTGTAGTTTTTCTAGATCTGACATACGGAGTGTCTAGATGAAAGTTGATGGCAGTGAGGATCAGGAATTGAGGGACTTGGATCATGGAGTGCAGGATGGCAGCAAGGCAGCTAAAGATGGAGTTATGAGCGACCAAAATTTATTAGAAGTAGATGGTTTGAAAGGAAATGGCGTCACTGAAAATGTGAGTGAGGTGCATGGCAGGGGTCTTCAGGCCCCAGCTCCAGTGCAAATATCTCAGCAACAGCAGTCTCAAGGGGCAGTGGTTTGTTGGGAGAAGTTTCTTCACCTGAGATCTCTCAAGGTTCTACTGGTGGAAAATGATGATTCTACTCGCCATGTTGTGACTGCGTTGCTTCGGAATTGCAGTTACGAGGGTTAGTGACTGGTCTCTGTGATGTGATGCTCTGGTGCAAGATATTGGAAGGATTTTGGTTCAGAATTATACAAATCATATACTTGTATGCATGTCTGTCCATATGTATAAATTTGTTTACTTAATCCTCATACATTTATGTGTGATTGATAAGGATCTTCATTTATTGAAACTCTTGATTCCAGAAATTTCTCACTTGTAATGGTTTCTGCTATCATCACATGCAATCAACTTTTCATACTTGTGTAATTTTTAAATAGTATAGAGTGAATATAGCTATAGAACAGCACAGAAAGTAACTTTTTTCTGCTAGTCCAGAAAAACTTTGGAAAATGTTTGCTAGTCAACTTGCATAGACTCCATTGTCATGAGCTGTGCTACTGTTAATAATCCCATCTCTGGATCAATCTTGTGTCAAGAATGTTGTTGGCATCTGTGAGGGGTGCAAGTATGTCTGTTTTTAAAATCCGTTCTCCAAATTATGTTAACAAATGTTTGGGTCCATAAAAACTCAGTTTCAGCATCATTAACTGTTGCATATACCATCACTTCTTGTTGCCTTATTTTCATGTCTTAATCTAGTGATTTTATGTATTTTTTGGGCTACTTTATTTAGTCATTGAAGCAGCAAATGGATTACAAGCTTGGAAGATACTGGAAGATTTGAACAATCATATTGATATTGTCCTAACTGAGGTAGTGATGCCTTTCTTACCTGGCATTGCTCTTCTATCCAAAATTATGAGCCACAAAACACGAAGAAATGTTCCTGTGATCAGTAAGTTTTCCTCTTGGTCAAATAGCTGTATTTTCCTTTTTAACAAGAGCATAATGTGAACAGATACTTTTAACTTTTGTTTTCTTGTGAAATGGGTGCAGTGATGTCATCTTATGACTCTATGAGTTTAGTCCTTAAGTGTTTGTCAAAAGGTGCCGTGGATTTTTTGGTGAAGCCTATAAGAAAGAATGAGTTGAAGAATCTTTGGCAGCATGTCTGGAGAAGGTGCCATAGTGTGAGTATACTTTGTTCTTCAATTTTAGAATTCTAGTCTTGGATTTCAAACTTCCTTTTACATTTTGATATTTTTCTTCCCTCTTGGAGGCCTCTAGAAGTGAAAACCCTTCTTTTTCTATTTGTTCATTTTTTTTCCTTTCCGTTTTGCAAATGCAAAATGTTTTCCATCTCAAGAATGATTCACTAGGGATCAACACTGATTAGGAAACGTACATTTTAACCATGACAGTTATTGTGGCTTATCCTCTGTGCTTTAACATAACCCCTTCCCCAGTTAGATAAGGCTAAGTGCATTTTCTACATTGCTTGATCATTGTTATCTTTCTTTCAGTCTAGTGGTAGTGGGAGTGAAAGTGCCACACAAACTCAGAAATCTGTAAAGTCAAAGAGTGTTGATAAGTCTGACAACAACATTGGTAGCAATGATGAGGATAATAATGGAAGCATTGGCTTTAATGGGGACGGAAGTGATAATGGCAGTGGCACAGAGGTATGATTGAGACTTTCACCGGGAAAATCACGTGTATTATTTTTAGCTAGATGAGTTATGGGATGATGTTATTTAATGGATGTGGTTTTGAAATTATTGATATGACATTTTACTTTTCCAACTCTAAGAGTTTTTATTAGTTCCATGGGACTGCAACTGGTCTTCTGTTGTTGATTATCCTATGTTGTGCCCTCCAGTTTTAAGTATATGTAATTGCTGTTTAGTTCATTTCTAATTTTCAATGGTTTTTGTGTTGTGTTAAAACTGATGGTAGTTGTGCACTGTGAACCATGACTGATCTTCTCTGACTGTGCATTCTACTCATGAATTTTCTCTAGTCTTATCTATGAACTGTAAATGATGTCTACTATATTGTAACTTGGTAAGAGGTGATGTTAAGGTTTTTATGGCTTAGAAGTGTTATGTTCAATGAGATGCTCCTGCGTTTGTGATTGTCAATCAAATGCTGGAAATGGTGTGTTTGTAGGTATTGACTTGATACTGTCTGTCAAGTCTGTCTTCAAGTAATGAGGATGTGACTGAATTTATGATGATGACTTTGTAGAGCTCTTGGACGAAACAAGCGGTAGAGATTGACAGCCCGTGTCCTTTGTCACCATGCGATAATGATGTTGAATGTCCGGATAGCACTTGTGCACAAGTCGTCCACTCAAATGCTGAATTATCGGGAAGCAAACATCTTTGTTTGACAATTAAGACTAGGCACTGCAAGCAGGAGGAACAACTTGGTATGCATGAACCTTGATGAATCTTTGAGGTCTTCTGCGGCTGCCTGCATAGATCTTTAAGTTTACTTACTTTCTTTTCCTCTTCCTCTTCCCTTTTTCTCCCCCTATCTGTGAAGTTTATATTTGATTTTTTTTAATTTCTTGTGAAAGAGAATATTGCAACTGGAAAAGACAAGGTGATGGGCATGGCAAGAAGTCTAGACTTACAGCTTGAATATCCAGTTGAAGATCCATTGAAATTTGTAGTAATGAAACAGAAACATTTAACTGAGAGAGGATCTGATGAACTCACTGAGCAACCTATTGAAAAACAGCCATTAGATCTCAGCTGTGGGAGTCCATCCAGCAAATTGAAGTGTAAAGTAACAAATCTCACAGGTATTACCACCAAAGGCACTGATCATCTAAATGACGGCATGAAATTTCAGGCTTCAAACAAACCAAACAAGATCCCGGATGTCAAGAATAAAGCCATCTGTGATGATAAAGATGCACTGACACTTGAGCTCAGCCTAAAAAGACCGAGAGGGGTCGAGGATATTGGAACAACATTTCCCGAAGACCGCAATGTTTTAAGGCGGTCAGACTCATCAGCATTTTCAAGGTACTGGACAAGCATGAAGAACCAATTTTAAATTAGTAAAGAGTTTGAAAATCCAAAATAATTTGGTTCTGCTTCCCAACTCATGAGTAGTCTGCATTTATTATTTATTATGATTGCAGGTACAATTCAACTTTGAATACAAATCAGGCTCCTGGGGATGCTACCAGAAAAGGATCAGTATATGATCTCCAATCTCATTCTTGTGGTGATCATCCTTATCAAAGCTCAAATGTTGGAAGCAATAACATTGATACGGGCTCCACTACAACTAACACTTTTAACCAGACAGTTCTTGCAAAAAAGAAGCCATCGGTAACATCTTCTTTCAAATGCTTGCATCCAGCTTTTACTTTCCAGTCTATGAAAGGTCATATTCTATGTGCCTCAGCAAATTGTTCGAGAAAAGGATGGTGATCTTACCGGTGCTGAAGTGCTAGCTGAAGTAGTTTTAAAAAAAAAAAAAGTGCTAGCTGAATCAAGTGGTGTCCATCACGAGACACAAATCTGGCACCATTGTGATTACCGTCATCTGCACCAAAGCACTCAACAGAACCAGCTTCCCCTTGGCTTGGATGATTCATCATTGAACAAATTGGCTGCACTTGCTCCACTTTGCGGTTCATCCAATGTGTTATGTGGGCCTGCAGAAGGTAATGCAGGTAACTACAGCATCAATGGAAGTGCCTCTGGCAGCAACCATGGAAGCAATGGCCAAAATGGGAGCAGCATGGATGTAAATGCTGGAGGAACGAATATTGAAAGTGATAACAGGATCGATGGAAAAAGTGGCAGTGGCGATGCTAGTGGAACTGGGAGTGGAAATAGAGTAAATCAAAGCAAGTTAGCACGGAGAGAAGCTGCTTTGACAAAGTTCCGACAAAAAAGAAAGGAGAGATGTTTCCAGAAAAAGGTAATGGGTTAATTTTTGTGCTTTACCCTTAGATTAATATGCATGATATAATTGAGGCTGGTTGATGACTTTTGTTAAAATTATTCATAATGGCCTAATAATGTTCTTATTTCAGAGCAGAATTGGGATAGGAGTTCCCGATAATATTTTATGACTCTTCTTCGACTTCTTTGATTTGCAGCTCTTTGTTTCTTTCTGCCTTCTTTTTGTGTGTCTATCTTGCATGTCAAATTTGCTTGTCTATTAACTTGGATTGATGACTACTAGATCCACGTTTTCAGTGCTGTTTACTGTGTGCTTATGGTCATTTGTCACGGATTTTGAGATCCTATGTTGCTTGTTTCCTCAAGTCAGGTTGACATGTGGATGAAGTTGAATTTCCTTTTGTTCACTTCTTTTCTCCCTTTTTTAGTTTACAACATTATTTTGTCTCAGATTACATGTAAGCAGTTCTTCGTGTATTAGCTTCTCTGCTTATTACATGTAAGCAGTTCTTCATGAAGTGGGCTCTTGATGCCCCGAACATGCCACTCTCCACTCTCCTATTCCTTTATTTGTGCGGATCCCCTGGAGTGGACTTTGCTTTATTATTACAATTAGGACAGTTTTCTGCAAAGGACATTAATCCACTGGAGATTGTGTTATTATCATATCTGTTTGGTTAATTTGCTTTTCCTTTTATTTTTTAATTTTCATTTGTTCACATACACAGCAGAAAAAAACTAAACTGTTATCATGGCAACTCAGGTTCGGTACCAAAGCATAAAGAGGCTAGCAGAGCAACGACCACGGGTTCGTGGCCAATTTGTCCGGCAAAAAGCTAAAGAGAACCGAGGCAAAGCAATGGACAGCTAGTTTGACCCCTTTCATGTGATAAAAGAATCGACATTAGATAGTGTTGTGTTGTCATGCTATTTGAATCGACACAAAGAAGACCCTGAACTATAGTTATTCCTTTAGACTTTGATTGCTACTTGACTCTTATGAACTACATTTTACAGGAAGGTTGCCCACCTTGAAAATGGGTCTTTTCATCTCAATCACACCTTTCCGGAGGCTTGATTAAACACTAAAACAGCATTTTGCTTGTGAAAGACCTTTAATTGTTCATGTAGATAAATTCATGAAACTGTTTTTGTCACGTAAGATGCTGTTCTTGTACCTTTTCTTGCGTCCCAACGCGACGTGGGGAATCCAATGGGACTTTTCAGGAGACAGATTGTCATGCAGGGATGGGGAAAAGATGATCTGTCAATGTAAATCCACTCTCGACCAACTATTTCACCATTTTGCTTTGGGATTGGGTTAGGACAACTATGTTTGTGCAGTAGTTGTATATATCCCATCATCTTATATATATTCCTTCCGTGTGTAGGAGTCTGTTTTGGGCTGCAGAAAAGCTGAGGTTTTGGATTTGTGCTTTGAAATGACGTGAATGCAAAAATTATATTCTCTCTTCGAAATGGCCATATTCTTCCGTCAGAATTTCCTAACATGGAACTTGGTTTCTAAAAGGAGGAAAAACACTGTCAGGTACCTGAAAGTCATGTCGTTCTCATTACAGTTTCAATATGAATGAAATAATATAAAGTGGCACAAGCACTGGACAGATTTCTCAGGAAACCATCCCATGGTTCAGATCATGACTAATCACTTCACTTTCAGCTTTTACACATATGTTAAAAGTCTAAAAGTAGGAACATGAAATGAGTACGGGAAGAGAAAATTGAGCGATATCTTTGACTTTTGGGGTTTGATCTTACGTACGAATGGGCTCTTATGGTTCACATTTGAGTATATATTTGTTTTGATCATAATATTAGAACGGACAGGAGTGAGATATTTGCAATTATTGTGTCTCTGACCTTGTTGCATTCGAGATTTTTTCACACCGACTAATGGATTGAATTCTGGTGAGATTGAATTCTGGTAAGATTTGGTTGTCCATAAGGTTTTGAAATTCGGATCGGACGTCAAATCAAAAATTTTACTGGTCACTGATTTGATCGGTTTAACCGATTCGACCACCGGTCGAATCGGTGTGACATTATAATTACGTAATAATTATATATAATATTAGTAATATTAAAAATAGAAAATATACCAAATATTATAAATTTTTATACTTCTATTAGATTTCTAAAGAAAAGGTGAGTTTTACTTTTGAAATAATTAAAAAACACGTGAAAGGAAAAAAGCAAAATAAAAAATAGTCGATTGGTCACTGGTCGAACCTGTCGGTCCGGTCCGAGTTTCAAAACAAAGGTTGTCGGAGTAAGAATTATTGGTTTAAGTCAACTGAATAAATGCAATATGTTGATGTTTAAATAAAAAAGAGTATTAATTATTAAGTACTAATATGCACATTAAAAATTTTGCTAACGAAAGTGAGCCTTGGAGCAGTTGATAAAGTTGTTTTTTTGTGACTATAATAGCGCAGGTTTAAATAACAAAATTAGTTTTTTATAAAAATATAAAAAGAACGTTGTGTATATTATGACCCTCCCTAGACTTTTGCAAAACAGAGAGCCTTGTGCACGGGTACATTAACTTTGACTTTTTTCATATAAATTTATTTAAAGATAGTTTTTATTAGTTATATGTCAAATTTTACATCTATAAAATTACACAACCTATTTAAAGGATTGTGTGATGGGGTATTTAGAAATGTGAGTTTTAGTAAAAAAAAAAAAATGTATTTTTTCTTTGAAATATTCTAAAATACTCTTTTTCTCGTTAATATTTAACGAGTAATTTAGAGATGACAATGAGATTTTGAGTAATTAATGTAATATAATTATTAGAGATAACAATTTAAAATTATTTAATTTTTAAAATTTTGATTCAATATTAAATATTTTAAATTTTAATTTAATGACTAACTTTTTAAATTTTGTATAAATTAAGTTAAATTTATATCTCTATTTCTATTTCTTTAAGTAATTTGTAATAACTTTTGGATATTATAGTCTTTTAGTTCTTTAATTTCTCAACTGACAACGTCCCTCGTAGTAGTGTTTCCAAAGTTAACAGATTGGATTCCGTCTATCAACTCAATCAGCTGATCACCAAACATAATTATCAGCAATTTGACATGATTAAACAACTAAAACCTTTATATCAGCTAAAAAATAGTTGATAAGCCATTTACTTGTATCTTATTAAGTACCATTAGAAGTTAGACATACGTTTGTATTTGATTTATATTACACATGCTGCAATTAGTCTTCATAAATGTGTATTAAAAACATAAATAATAGAGGAGAACCATATGAAGAATTCTATTTTTACAAATTTTAAAATAAATACAGAAGTTCATAGTCACCAAAACAAAATATAATAAATGAACAAATGAGATACGAGCCAGACCCCTAAGAGTGGTCAAGTTGGTGGAGTAGGAAGGTATAGGATCAAAAGGTCTTGTGTTCGAATCCCCCTATTTATACTATCTCAATCAACCTTGTCGTACAGGACTTACCTAGTGCAGAGTACTCGATTTATAAGTTATTGCGTCAATCTAAAAATAACACAGTGCACATCCAAAAGATAACAACTTCAATCTGAAAAATAAAACCGTGCGCGTTCAAAAGACAACAACTTCGTTTCTATGTAAAAAAAAAAAAACGAGCCAGAAAGCACCGAACCCCATTTACTATCATTTTCACCTTGTTTGACGACGAGCACTTAGAGATAAGGTTTTGAAACCAAGCAGCTAAGTAAGTGCTCTCAATCATCATTTAAAAGAAATTATCGCAAGTCACAAACATTAAAGTTTATACAATTAATATAAAAGAAAATTTAGAACATTGATTTTTAAAATAATGAATTTTATGATTAATATCAATGTCATTTTTAATTAAAATTATTATGTTAACATAACACATTAAAATATGTTAATTTCATAACATTTGGTAATTGATAAAGTATTTTAGTTGAAAAATAGAATTTGTAATCAAAAGTAAAAATGCATTGTGAAATGAATTAACCCTGTTGTTTATACTATAAATTTTCTTTTTAAATGCTATTTTTTGTTTTAATTTTAGTTTATAATTTATGTTTTTCTTTCATATAAAAACAAAAGATTGTTTAATTGTTAATGTCAATGTTATATTTTTTATTACGGGTAATAATCACATATTAAAACTTAAAGATCAATTGTTTTTAATTATTTAATTTATTTTAAACTCTTATATAATATTTATTAATAAAATTTTTTATTTTATTAAAATAAATAGTTTAAAATTTTATTTTGTGTATAAATTAATATTATTTAATTAACAAATATATAATTATTTGAATTTCATAGTTTGAAGATATTTTATATTTATTTTATTTAATTACAAAAATTAAATTAAATATAAAATAAAATAAAATTGTTCATAATTTTTATTAATAATTAATTGTTATTAATTAAATATATAATAATAAATCAAAGTATTCATAATTCCCATTTATAATTAATATTAAATAATTAAATAATATATATTTATTTGATAATAAATCATATTATTAAACAACAGAAATAGAAAATAAAAACTGATTTTTGTGGTTTTTATAAACAAAGAAACCAAATCAAACACAAAAATTAAAAAATCAATACAAAGTTAAAATAAAATATAAAAAACCGAAGTTAATAATAATTTCATTTGAGCAGAGGATTATTGTTCTCGTTTTCGTATGTCACCCTGTATTTGAGATTATCTATTCATCTATTAAATATTACTCTCTTATCTAAAATAAAAATCGTTTTAGAGGGACTTTAATTATTCAAAATAAGTGTCGTTCATGATTTTCATGCATGTTTATAATTTTATTTCCAAAATTACCCTTTAATTTCTCTTACATCCTAATTACACAGGTTATATTTTTAAGGTAGTTCAATATGCAATTAATAAGGGTATATCAAATATTTTACTAACTTTATTAATAAGTGTGCATTTATCTAAAACGACTTTTATTTTAGATAAGAGGGAGTAATAAATAGATGAATGATCTTAAACACAGAGTGACACACGACAACATGAGGATTGATTCTAGTATTTCATTTAGGTCCTTGGTTATTGGGCTAATAAAGTCAGAATTCAAAGACAAAGGTTTCGAGAAATGAGTACAATTAATATCACAAAGATTAAGGTGAACATGTGATGTGTACTACGCATGTTTTCGAAGTATAAATTATTTTTAGTATAAATACAAAATGTCCCATAGGCACGTGCCCTCCACATATACAACTACCAGTCACGCATCATAGAATTTCGGTTTGGATACCCTCGCACGTGCGCCGATCTGTCCCCAACTAACTTTCTCAACCAATTTCCTTCTCCCAACTAATCCACCAAACCCCCTTTACTTGCCCCTCTCTCATATGGAGTACTATTTAACTTGTAATATCACCTTTAATTTGTTTCATTTTTATTAAATAAATATTGAATTTAAATATATCAATTTGAAAAAATATAAATAATATGCTATAAAAATAAGATACTAAACATGTAATTAATACCCCTTATGATTTAATAATCAAAATAAGAAAATTCCTTAACAAATGTGTCTCAAGCTATTTAATTCTCTAGACTTAAATTTCTTAATTTTAATATTTTTAAGTAAAAAAATTAGTATAATAAGAGAAATTATAGAATATGATCATACCAGTATTAATGTGCCAAATTTTATCTCAATTCTTAAAATTAAATATGTACTTAAAAACGAGAAATTCTAATAAAGTTTTTATGATGTTTAATTCTATGTCCATTTTTTGGAAACAACCTCTCTACTAATTAGGGGTATAGTTACGTATTATTCGATCTCTTCAGATCTTAAGTAGCAGCAGAATTTTTGCTAAATTATTGTTGTTGTTGTAGTAAGATCTAGATTACCCTTTTGATTTTATAAGAAGTAAAAAGCCTTAAACATTGTCTATTTACATTAAACATAGAATTAAGCATTGCTATGTATCTTCTGGTAGGGTTAATTTAGTAGGTAGCCAAAAACCCTACTAACATCCAGAAGAGAGCTTGCTGACTTGCGGCATATACCTTAATCAATAAGTCTAGATTGATTCGGTACTATGTTCTATTTCCAAATTTACCCGTTGCTTCTGAACGTGTTAT
>JAOSBM010000004.1:26817733-26831593 GCA_027568955.1 Erythroxylum tenue
GTCGGAAGTGGTTCCTTTGCAAAGTCAAAGGATGTTTTGAGATGTGACTGCCTGGTCACTGTTCATTCAGCTCTTCCCTAGTGATGTAGCAGACGGTTCTTATATATGTGTTGAAGGGATGTGAGTTTTTTGATTAATGAAACAATAAAGTCGACCTTGGTGCTTTCATGTTTTTTCTGATAAATGTTGGTTTTAGTTCTTATTTTTTCTTGTCATTGTTTCTGGATGCAGAGAGATCTGAGGTAGGTTCACCTTTGAAAGATAAGGAGGCCTCTAAGCGTGGAGATCTAGATGGCATTGCAGCACAGATTTTTTCATTTCGTGAATTGGCTATAGCAACTAAGAACTTTAAGAAAGAATGTTTCTTGGGTGAAGGAGGCTTTGGAAGAGTATATAAAGGGCGTTTAGAAAGCATTAACGAGGTTTGTGAAGTTCCTTGCTTCTGAAATAAAGACTGAACTAGTCTTGATTCCGTGGTCAATAGTTTTTTATTCTACTCTAAAGGTGCAATTTCTGCAGAAGTTTCATGATATGAACTTATGAATTTCTATCAGTAACAAACAGTTAAGAGTTCCAATCATGCATGTGAAGGTAATCTGAATCTGTTGTTGCAGGTAGTAGCCATCAAGCAACTGGATCGTAATGGCTTGCAAGGAAATAGGGAGTTCCTTGTTGAAGTATTGATGCTAAGTCTACTTCACCATCCTAATCTAGTAAACTTAATTGGTTATTGTGCTGATGGGGATCAAAGGTTATTGGTGTACGAGTATATGCCTTTGGGATCATTGGAAGATCATTTACAAGGCAAGTACTTGTGACCAAACATTTCTTAGTCAGTTCCTATAGTTTTAATTTTATTCAAGTCTGAATTGCTTCATTTGCAGAGGTTTCATTTGGTAAGAAAGTACTTGATTGGAACACAAGAATGAAAATAGCTGCTGGGGCGGCAAAAGGATTGGAGTTCTTGCATGATAAAGCTAGCCCTCCTGTAATATACAGAGATTTAAAGTGCTCCAACATTTTGCTTGGTGAAGGGTATCAACCTAAGTTATCTGATTTTGGCTTGGCCAAACTTGGCCCTGTTGGGGATAACACACATGTATCTACACGAGTCATGGGCACCTATGGATACTGTGCTCCAGAATATGCAATGACGGGTCAACTAACACTAAAATCAGATGTTTATAGCTTTGGAGTTGTTCTTCTGGAAATCATTACAGGACGGAGAGCAATTGACTACTCCAAAGCTACAGGGGAGCAGAACCTTGTCGCTTGGGTAAGATCTCTCCTGGAAAATTTTCATATATATGTTTGGTCGTCAAAAACATTTCAGAGGATTCCCTTCTGCTGTCTCATGAAAATGCTCTATGTTTTTGGTTTTGATTGAAGGCGAAACCACTATTTAACGAACGCAGTAGGTTTTCGGACATGGCAGACCCGATGCTTCAAGGTAAGTATCCAGCAAGGGGGTTGTATCAAGCTCTTGCTATTGCAGCCATGTGTGTTCAAGAGCAGCCTAATATGCGACCTGTCATTGCTGATGTGGTCACAGCTTTAAGCTACCTTGCTTCTCAAGCATTTGATCCTCAAACACAGCAAGTCCAGAGTTCTCGCTTGGTCCCTGCCCCTGGCACCCCTCCCAGAACACGAAGACAGTATAAACTCAACGGTCGTTGACAGGAGACAGATCAACGAGGCAATAAACTATGTTTTTGATCTTCTTTATCGCAATTAGCTTGTATTCCTACTCCTAAGTGCGATTTCTTCAGACTTGCACATCCTAGATTTACTTGAGAAGGTGATTCAGATTGCAACATTGGGTTCGAAGGCCAGGTTTCCTTGCCCCTTCAAATTTTGTTCCTCTCCACATAATTCAGTCTATATTTGACTGCTGACTCTCGAGTAACTTAAAACAATATTATGCATATACTTCGCCTCCAACTTCTTGGTGCTGAATTCTTCAGTGTCCATAGGATTCATGTGGGATAGTGTCCTATATTCTGCCATGCATATGCTAGAGTCGTTTCCAGGATTAGAGACTAAGCAGAATATTCTGCTAAGTTGTAATTGAATTGAAATTCAGGATTCAAAGGCAAATGGATATTGAAGAAGTTTCTATGGATTATCTTATATCCTTCTTTCTAAATAAGATGGTTGAATTTGATGGCCGCTATATTCTTCTTTATGCTGTTCCTCGTGGCCGCAGCATATAGGAAATATGTGCTTAACTTTAGTTCATTTCTTGAGGAAGATGCATAAATTCTGTGACAGAAACTTAATAGGATAAAGTCTCTGCACAAGGATAGTGGCTAACTCAGCCAAGACAGTAGTTTGTAAAAACAGACTCTGTATAATGCTTCCCCTTCACCCAAAAACATACCTTATTCCAAAGTTCGATTATAATTTACATCAAGTTATCCAAAAAACGAGGATGGTAAATGTCAAAAACAGTTGGTAAGGCATTGATGTACAGTTGCTACTCTCATTAGTTGGCATTGTCTTCAATCTTGCTGTCTTTTATCTTTGTTGTTGTTGTGGTTTAGCAAGGTCTTTGAATCTTTACCATCATTGCTGGAAGTACAGTCACTGGAGTCCTCAACTGGTTTACCCTGCGAGAAAGGAGATGTCAAGTCTTGACGCTTTTCCATTGCAAGAACAAGAAATGAAAAAACTTGAAGAACACCTGCTAACCGTATACTTTGCAGTTCAATGTACTAAAAATCAAGTAAAATCGTGCTTTCAGCATTGCAGCATATGAAAAGAAGCTCTTTTTACCAATGTAAATGATTGCAGTCACCTGAATTGGGTAGATGCACCAAAACTCACCTTGTTCCTGTCACGCCAACCAAGGCCGAATAAGCTCATCCTTCTTCTGGGGCTTTCTATACTGGTGCTTGGATTGCGCATAGACCTATAACATGAAAACAAGGGTTGCTTGTAGTGTGTAAAAGCAACCATGCTATAGACAAACTTTCACTGGGTACCAAATTGAGCAAGTAGTGAATAGAAATTGTTGGAAAACATAGTTTTAAAAGCAAAACTAGATGTAGTGGAAGTGAGATGAAATGAAAAATCGGTAGTTAATTTCAACAGAGAACTGCATTATGAGTCAAACCACATAAGTAAATCGTGACTAGGTGATACCGTTAGATATTGGTGTATATTTCATATTAACAACCACTAGCACCAAAAACATGCTCCAGCGCGTGTAGTTCGAATATTTGGATAATAATATTACTTCAGGTACAACAGCAGCAAGTTTGATCATACCAAACAAGAAGTTTTACTAGATAGAAGTCCCACAATACCACAGAGATCACTCAACAATTAGTTTTCCAAGTTTATAAAGTACTTTACCCTGCCTAAGTCTTTAGAACTAGTCAAAGTTGTCCCAGTCATCTGACAAGATAAAACTGTGGTGGCCTGTCAACATTCAGCAATTCACAAAATACTAGTTTTCCATTACCTTTCCCTAGATTATTTCGGGGGTCAATAATGCTTTTTGGTAGGTAGACTAGATATCAAGTATCTCACTGAGGCCTCTCAAGAACTTTCATGATATCTTTTGTGTTTCTGTAGGCACTTGCTGAATTTGTCAAGAAGGGTACACAGTAAAATTTTCCATATTGGACTTAACAATGGCATTTATTTGCGGAAGAACTGTCCATCTTATATTCTATAGGTCTTCCCATACGAGAGAGAACCTCAAAAGAAGCAATGAGGATGTCAAACAGATCATACCGAGGAGAAGGTACTGCTCTAGCTTGGCCAGACTCATAGTGTATGGTGGCCTCCAGCATTGACTCTGCCATAACAACCCTCTGTTCCATCTGAGCAACTTTAGCCATAGCCTTATCATATTTTTCCTGGACACATTACATATCATTAGTATGAACTTGTGAAATATCAAGATGAAAGTGAAGAATGGATTATCTCTACACGTGGTTTTAGGCTTTATTCATAGCCATGCAGTCGCCACCAGTAGGTGGGGAACGAAAAAGGATAAGGAGTTTGGCGAACCTCTTATAGACAAGACTGCATATCAATTTTAACTGTTGCTCTATCTTTTCAGTAATTGATTTAATGTAGAAATTCTCAACTTTCAGAACTATGCATAACGTGAACAACCATCTTGCCAGATCTTTCATACTTTGGCAAATTTGGACCAGATATAAATAATCCAAATTAAAATAATAATTTCTTTAATTTATAAAATTGAATAAGTTTTTGCAGTAAAAAAGTGATGACACTAACCTGAAGCACACATACTGCATTTTTCTGTGTGGATGCTGCTTGCTCAGCATTTAAACGGGCTTCTTCAGTTATTCGCTGTTCTTGCTCAACTCGCATCAGGACCTACAGCATTAGTGCACAGATAACATGATGCAATGGCTGAAGACTTAACCATTCATCCACAAAGGATTTATAGGTTAGGTGATCCAATCATGAAAACTAAAACCTGAAGCATTGCATATTCTTGTTCTTTCTTATCAGCAAGGGCCTGTCTCAGTTCAGCCACCTCTTGTTCCAACAGCTCAATCTGCAAACAATGCTAAGTTCCCTCAGAACATTGAATTGGAGGAGCTTGAGGAGAAAATGGAAGCATGTCTATAAGGCATATATATATAATAACATTTTTTCTTGTTTTTTATTGCCAAAAAGCAGAATTAGTTCAATTTAGAGCATCTTAGTATCAGATTTCTCCCTGTTAATCAATGAATTGGGATGGAATTACTAACTAATAGGGTTCAGTTGTTTAATTTGTCAACTTTATGAAATCAAGAAATACTTGTGGGAAAATGTACTCCAAAAGCCTGAAGCATGGATTAGAGAATGGTCAGAGACAAATCTTACAGAGAAAACCTTCTATCAACCTTGCAAATATTCCCGTAAGCTAGTGACTTATAGATGCACGACGCTACAAAATCTAGATTATGATCCAAAAAGATTCAAGAGCAGAAAACATTTCAAACTTAGGAAAGGAGAGATGTGTTTTGCATTTTCTTCAAAGTTTATACCACCAAATCCATGTACTTTCTTAGGTAAATCAAATAAACCAAATACTTCCAGTTAATTCAACTCTATATGTACCTTTGCAGTCAATTCCCGTCTATTATCTTCTTTAACCATCTCCATGAGTGCTGTCTCAAGCTCCTCAGCCCTAATAACAGAAATAACATGCATGAATATTGAAATTTCCATCTAAGAAATATCAAAATAGTCACACTACAAGCAATAAGGTATATCAACAAGGAGTCACTTCATAGCTGAAACTGATTGCTGCTCATTGTTTGTTATCAGATGCCAGCCAACAGAATAAGAAAGCCTTAGTGAAGCAATTTGATACAATAAGAGTATTACAATGGAAGGCTGGATATGTGTATTTAGCAATTAAATAATAAAGGAATAAAGAGAAGATGATGCCATGGGAATAAAAATTTCAGCCAAGGATAATGCTTAAAGTTACACAAATGATGGTCAATCAGCAAACTGATTAGACAAGCAAAAAGGAGGATTCTGAAGTAACCACAGTTACTCTTAGCTTCCGTACTTTCTTTTATCATAAAGAAGCAATGTTCTCATCATTTTATCTACACCAGATGCAAGCCTCATAGAAAGTGCAATCAAATGTTTGATGGTTGTAGATAGTTAGAAGCCACAAGAAAGCACCAACCTGAGTATTGCAGATCTTTTCTCATCCAACAACCTGCACAATTCAACCTTCATCCAAACCACCTGCATAACAGCTGTTAATGGCTGAAATTTAAAATGAGTGCGAACAAGCCACATACATTTTTGCTTAGCTTAAGATTGACAAACTATTGCTCTAGTGATCTATCTAGCTTTCATGTTAACCATAAATGTCCTCCCATTGTGTAGTGAGTCATGCCCAATTAATATTTCGTGGTCTGTGTCAAACACATTGATTAATACTTATGACACAGTATCCAGGTACCATCGGATGTCTTGGATATAAATCCCTTGCATACTTAAAAATTTGTGCCATAAAAATTCTTTCTCACATGACTACGTGATGTCTCCACTGGGAACAATTAAATCAACTGGGTCTGGCGAAAGATACTATGATAATCACTCTGTTTCAAAGGAAAAACAAGATTAATAAAACAAATTACTAGACTCTATAGCATCAAAATAAGCATCCAAGTATATGACTTACACATTAAGCACAAAAGGCAGCCTACTGCACATATAAGAAATACCTGCTCTTGGAGATCTGGTAAAGAATCTGCTTCTGAGTTGTTAGAAAGGCCAATGAGAAAATCATCTAGATTTGAGGAGCATTTATTCAATTGGGACACTTCTCCTTCACCTATCTTTTCTTCTTCTACAAGGGGCACATGGTCATGCTTGAAACTGTACAGCTTTGATGCAAGCCCCTTGGAATCATTCCAAACTCTGCCCTTTTTAAACCTTTCTTCAACTATTTCAAGTATTGCTGGTCTATGTTTTTTTCTCATCTCTTGTAATCTAGCTTCAGTTACAGCCAAAAATCCCATACAGGCAGTCAAAACAAGCTGGCTGCTATCAAATGTTGATCCTGCAAGATTTTGTAATAAAGTAATCGCATCCCCCGCATCCTTAGTTGTAAGTAATGCTGGACCTGGCAGTTGTGTGGCGTAGAGTCATGTTTTTTAAAGAAATTCTAAACATAAATAAAGTGAGGTAATAAGAAAAGTTTAATCTCAAAATATATCAAATTAACATCATTCTTTATGTTCCTTATATTAAACATACTGTATAACTCCATCAAAGCAAGTGCAGTTCGGAAGAGCATTACACGATTTCCTTCAAATAGCAGAACATCCCAGATTCTGAGAACTGGAGAGAAAAGAGCCAATTAGAAGAGTTCCACATTGATTTTGAAACACGATATTGGAGCAAGTTATTTTAGCAGAGCACAATAAGTTGGTCTAAAGCTTAAACTAAACCAGCTTACCGCTTTCCCAAGGAAGCATGTTGACAAAAATTGAAAGGAACCAAGGTCCAGATAACCAAGTCACCTGCACTCCCAAGTAATCCAGGTGATTAACTGCATCAAAACACCATTGCAATGAAAAACACTATCCAAATTACTTTGCCTATGTAAAGAATTGCAAAATTACAAAAGATGTTTGAGGAAAAAAAGACTACCCAATTTAGGAAATCTTTCACGCATTAACTCCTCAAAAACAAGTTGGTCCACCTAAAAACAGTAGAATATTTTAAGTATAGGATTCACCGTGCAAATAAAAATCTAATGAAGATAACAATATATAACGGTGCAGATAGAAGAATGCTCTGTGCAAGAAATTTTGATGAACCACACCTGAGATTCTATCATCTCCTCTGTATAGTAGCCATCAAAAAATTCATCAATTATGCCCACAAATGTCCTGAAAAAACAAAGCATTACTCAAACTGAGTTGTCACGGTTATACTTTGTGTTCATATATGATGGATATCTAAGCTTATCAGTTATCCCTCACACGACTGCTATAATGAATAGTCAAAATTGACTTCATGATCTTGTTTAGAAAAAGGATCTCTGTTATCAATTTTATCAATTGTTTGATACTTATTTCCAGTTTGAATATTCTGTATGGGTTATGGATAGCCCAAGATTCAAGATTGACCTTAATTATTAGACAAAACTTAAGAATTCTCCAAATCAGTATTTTTACTTTTGGGAGTTCAGGAGGTGAGGGGATTTGAGGCGAAGGAAAAAAACTGAGCTTCTACCACAAAGAGAATATGATCTATGCTCTTCATGCTACAAAATGTCACCTTATATGCTTTACTTTGATAAAATATCCACATTCGGCTAAAATATTCATATCTAGAGCAATAGTGATAAGATAAGCTAGACATACCAAAATGCATTCTCCTCAGGCATCAGAAGTAGCAACAAGCCAGCAAAGAAATTCATGGCCTGCAAATATATCCCTGATGAGGTGAATAACAGGAATGTTGCAACCAGCTATCTAATAAAACCCCATCGCATTTATCAGGAATAAGAAAAACCACAAATTTCTATTAGAAAGGCAATAATAGATAAGATTCAAAATTTCTAGTGGAAAATAAGAACACAGCTCGATTAGAGTTAGAAAGAAATCAACACTGAATTCTAGAAGATACACCAGCAAATACAACTAACCTGACAATACCCAACAGAGGGGTTATGCTTAGCATATGCTAAAAGTAAGCGCCTCAAGGAATCCCTACCATGATCATCCAAAGCAGGATGCCCTGGGAAAGTTCGAGGAATGTCCTGAAAAGTAAACACAAAATCATTCAAGGAGAAAAGTGAATAAAAATCCAAAGCAAAAGAAGTAGAACCTACAAATTTAACAGATTTCAACGATAAAGTCCAAGGCGCATGCATCTAGACCTTCTCAATCTGCCTTTTCCATTTTAAGGGCACCCCATCGCTTTCACCAACACTAAGTTCTTCAGCCAGCAACTCCTCATAATATCTCTCCACTCGACGTGCCTTTACACCAACAAAAGCTTGCCACACCTACAATGGCAGGACATATATGAAAAAGTATCAAGCAGAAAGTAAGAACTTGCTAAACATCAATATAATCATCAGATCAACTTTACCTCGCCCCTGAGATCCTTTGGCACTCCCCCATGAACAAGAAACTCAAGTTCTTCTTTCCAAGGAAAAAAGGGTTCCTTAGTGGCTTCAGTGTTTTCACTACTTGTCTCTGCAGATGTACTAAAGTTCTCATCTAAAATCTCTTTAACACAAATCTCCTCCTCGACATCCTCTTCTGTCTGAGATTCCATCTCTTTTGGTAGTGGAAGATGGCCTCCAGCTTTAGCTATATGCAAGTTTTTCATTTCCTTTGAATTCTTCACACGAAAACTCATTAGGTTCTCTATGGCATGAAGGGATGGTCTAATCAAAGACCATTTTTTAATCTTACTAGCCTTTGTTTCTTTTGAATGACTATCCTCCTTTCGTACTTCTGAAGGTGGCACCTCTTTGATGAGTTTCTCTGAAAATTGTGCCTCTTTTTGTGAGTCTTCCAAATTCTGAAGATCTTGTGGTTCTGCTGACTGTACCTCTATTTTGGGTTCCTCTGAAAGTTGCACCTCCTTTTGTGGTTGTTCTGAATGCTGAGCTTCTTTTCCAGATTCCTCCAAATGTTGGACTTCGTTTTGTGGTTCTTTTGAAGACTGAACCTCGTTCTTAAGTTCCTCCATACATTGCACCTCAGCTTTGTCTTCCTCTGAAAGTTGCACGACCGTTTCAGGGCCACATTTTGTTGAACCATCAGAATCAGATGTCTTCCCGCTTGAATAATCCCCCTCCCTGCCACGGTTTGAGACACTTTCTAATGCACACTCAGTTGTTTCACCCTGTGATTTCTCCTTGCATTCCTCCTCATACGAGCAAGATTGACCATATTCCAATTGACGGTCAAGGAAGTTTTTCCACTTACTGGATCTTTCACCTTCCTCCTCCTGATTTCAAGAATATATCATATAAGTAAGAGAGAAAAAAAAAAACCTTTTTACTTCCAACACTCTTGGGCAATTAATGTAAACCATAGATGCAAGCTAAAATCCAGAAATACCATTTGAAGAATACTTCTTCACGAAGCATGAGCATAACATAGGAAGTATACTTGCACTAGTTATAGAAAGTTAGTGTTTCATTAGAGCTGATATTTTGTTTTGCAACAGTTGGTTGATTGGTTAACAGATTTTGAACAATAACTAGATTTTCAGTACTATACCAACTTGGCATAGGGCAGATTGGCTAAATTGGCTTTAGCTATATCAACTTCCACAAAACACACAATAGGGGATTTGCTACCCAGTTACCTTGTAGATGCTCACGTACTCTCTGTATCTTTCTATGTGTTGAGGTCTCAAAGCAAATCCATAGGAGTCCCTGTATTAAACAATAAAAATTTTGAATCTAGTTTTGATCAACATATAACCAATTAAGTTCATAAATACTGTAAACACGCATGGCCACAAATGAGAAGCATGGTTAAACAAAATATAACATTTCAAAATATAAAATGTGGAAGAGGGAAGACAACTCATGTCCAATCTGACTTGCCTGGATTCAACCTCCAATGTACGCCTACTTAACAAGGACAACAACATACTTTACAAAGGCTTCCAATTCTACTGCCCATATCTTTCTGCCTATTTTCACCAACAGCAGAGTTCTAATCCTCCATTTTACTTAATAGTTAAACTTCATACACCTAAAATGCACCCCACGGCCACCTGTCCCTCAAACACATAACGATCACAAAAAAAGGTTGCATCTTTTTTAGTTTAAGACGATCAAATGAAACCCCAAAACTTTTAGAAAATCAATCAGTCCCCAAGTATCAATTTCATCTCAAAAACTGCAAGCAAAGCAACATTTTGAGCTATGAACTAAAGAAATATGACCATCAAGCCACCACCACCACTCCAAGAACAAGTATCCCCTGTTTGAGCTCTCAGATCATTAAGAAAAAACCGGCAGAAGTTTTCAAAGAAGTAGAGAAACTTAAGGTCTAAAAGACACGTTTACGTGCAAGAATTTTTCAAAAAATAAATAAATAAAAACGGAACTAATGCTTATGAACAGTGTTATGTCGTGTCTACCTCCTCCTGTGTTCTACAAGGAAGGCCTTGTTGTCCGCCATGTCCGGCTTCGTCCACTGAAGGGTTGTTAGCGTCCGAAGATTCGGGAAATCCAAGGATGCTCCTTTAATTTCTGCTAACTGAATAAAAGTTATGATCTTTCCACAGGTTCGTTTCATTCTTTTCCATTTCTAGTCGTTACCAGCAATTAAATGATAGTCAGTCACGTGTTAAACTTTGGCGGGTTCTCGCTTCTCAGTCTGAATCACAGTTGCAGGGTGGGATTTGCTAAAGCGACGTGAGCTTTCACTGTTAAAAGTTGATGAGTTGTTGCCACGTGGAGGGCAGTTTGTGAGGGAAGTTGCAATTGTCACGTAACTAATCACATTATGAAATTTACAAATTCAGCCCAACAATAATTGTTGAATTTTTTAATATTGTTATTTTTATTTTTAGTTTTTAAATTTTTAAAAAATTTTATTTAAGTTTTTGCACTCAATCAATTTTAAAAATACATTTTATTAAACTAACATTTAAAAAATTCATGAAATTTTATTTTTATCAAAATAATATTTTAACTTTTTATATCAAATACATTGGTGATTATATATATTAAAATATAGTTACATATTTATTTTTTAAATTTTAAATACTTAATTAGAATTTTTAAAAAACTTAATACTAAAATTATAAATTACAAAAGTTTAAAAGTTTTAGATATTTATAATCTATTATCCTTTTTATAAGATAAAAGAATTATGAAACTAATTTAGGAATGACAATAGATCGGGCTCGGGCTAAAGCCCGACAGGCCGTAGATGGCCCAACCCTACCGAACCCAATTATTATTTTTAAGAAAATAAAAAGGATATCATTTAATCGTTATCTGTCGAGCCTGGGCAACTAGGGTCTAAAAAACCAAACCCAAAGTTTAGTTAACCCGAGCCTGGCCTATTGACCACGGGTCTGGCCTGCAAGCCGAAGTTGTCATCCATACTAATCCAGTGCACCTTCCCCTCCACGTTTTGTGCACTCTTGAAATCTCACATTAATTAACAATCTATTTGTTTTCTATTTTTATTTTTAAATTTAGTAAAAAAATTATTTATTTGAGTTTTTAATCTTTTTAATTTTGATTTCTTCCAATTTTTAAAATATATGAAAATCATGTTTCTATTTTTTCATATTCTAATTTACTATAAACTAAATATATATTATTTAATTATTTAATATTAATTACTAATAAAAATTTATAAATAATTTACTTCAATATTATATATTCAAGTAATTAAAATTAAAATTAATAAAATTTATGAGTTATTTTATTTTATTTAATAATTTATTTAAATTCAAATTAATTTAATTTAATAATTATAATATATTAGAAATAAAATTAATTTTTAAATCATTTAGTTTAATATAATAAAATAATTTTTATTAATAAATATTATATAAAAGATAAACAAATTTAATTAATTATAAATAATGTATTTTAAAATTTTCTCTAATATATAATTATTATTAGTAATAAAAATATAACTATAATAATATTAACAAAGAAAAAGGCTTTTATTCTTTTTTAAAACACACAAACTAAAACTAAAAATAAAAAATCACAATAAAAAAACCCATTAAGATTTTAAGTCACTAGACAAGGATACAATATACAATACAATACAAGTAGTGTCATCAGCTACACATCACATATGGTTTATTTTTAGTACAACTCAACACAAGTTTCTCTGCCAACTAATACTCTTCAGTAACAGAGAATCCTTATTTTAGGGACAAGATTCTCAGTCCAATTTTTATGATGTCTTATTCTGTCCTTTAAATCTCAATCATTTATTTATGTGGGCTCTACGTAAACTCCGCATAAATAAAAGCGGGATTCGCATAAATAAATAGCTGAGATTAATAAGACACTATAAAACTGGACAAAGGATCTGGACTCCTTATTCTATACTTATAAACTGGTGACCTGCTCACTGCCCCTGCAATCGAAAACATTCAGAAACGCCTAGTTAGAAGAACTGACATGAACTTAATCATGGTACTAAACTATCTCCTACCAGAAGTTTACCAAGAAGTACTTCGTGTAAGCCTCAACTACTTCCTTAGGGTCAGCTTTCTTTGTCTGCTTGTAAGCCTCAACCTTGTTCATCTCCTGCACCAGAATATTTGAAGAAAGAAGTTAAATGAATCATCTTAAGCTCAAAGTACGAGCAGAAGCAACAGATAATTAGTCCTCATCAGGTAAGGATTGTATCTCTTGTCCCCCTAGACACAAAATGCGAAACCGGCCACTAAAGAGGCAAGGAGAGGATCAATGTAATTGAGCTCGACCCTAAGGAAAGGGTAGGACTGGTACTAGCTACAACATCTTGTTGAGATATAAAGAGTGAGAGTTGTCCCATATTGGAGAAAGAGAGGAAAGTAAACCAACATATAAGTCTAGTAAGCTACTCCACCTATCACCAATTGGTTTTAGGATGGAACCTCACTTAGACTTGTATGTGGTCTAATTTTCCTTCTCGTGTGAGCCCGTAAGCTCATTGTAAATTCTAACACATCTGATTGAGCAAAGTGGGGTAGAAGTTAGGCATTGATTGCAGCTTCATCCGGAGATTCAACGGTAGCAAATTTACGAATAGGGAGAAGATTGGGAGATATCAGGCTCCCCGGTAGAAACTTGGGAGATAAACCAATCATATGAAAACAAATAAAAGATTAATAGAATGGAAGAACAAAGTACCTCAATCCAAGTAGCAAGTTTTGGCCTGCCAGCAGTTATGTCATACTTAAACACTTCTGATAGGAAGATTTGGAATCTATCAGTAACTGTAATATAGGCTATATCCACCTGAAGAACCAAAACTCATTTCCATGAGATAAGAGGAGAAAAGATCATGAATCAAATGCAGACTAAGCACTTGGCTTACCAAACTGAATTGGCCAAGTAAGAATGGACCATCATCAAATTTACGAAGAGCATTTTCCAGATAATCGAAAGCAGAACCTACAGCAAAGTTGCTGATTCAAAGACTGAAATTTATACATTCGATGTCATCCACAAAACAATATCGCACTATAAGGAAACTTACCGGCTTCTTTTGAAACATCTCCCTTAAATGATTTATAAACTGTGCCGCTATATGTATCAAAGTAAGAAAACATCTCCTCTGCAAACTGTTTCTTGGCAGGATCCTGCAGTATTTTACAGCAAAATTTAACCAAAGATCAGAAAGACAAGTGTGT
>JAOSBM010000004.1:26883718-26899707 GCA_027568955.1 Erythroxylum tenue
TATATCTTAATATTTCGTTGAATATTCTTATAAGAATTTAGATTTTAGAGAAGTCATGTTCACCTGTACTGTTTCATTATCTATAATAAATTTATGCGACTCTTTCTATTTTCATTTTCGTTTAAGATCAACATTTTATTTCTAACCTATAACTGTATAAAACAATTATAAGAACAAATAATGTTCCTAAAACGTAGGTATATAGGAACCTCAATTAGGTTATCTTATTTACTAGAAATTGTTGTCTATTAAATCTAAAAAAAATATGATGCGTGTAGTACTTAATTGCAAATTAATTAAGAATACAATTTAAACATCAAAATATTACGCAATTACGCATATGGAAGAATTGAAGGGTGGTTGGTATCACAAATAAGTGGAAGAAGAAAAGTGAAAAAATGTCCTTATTTAAGCAAGAGTTGAAGTTTTTGATGCTCTTTTTTCTTTTTTAGCTGTTGGTGGTGGATACATTTAAGAAAGGGTATAGTTGGATTTTACTACATTTCATTTTAGCTGATGGACGAAAACGCTTATACATTGCAGCGTTTTAGTTTTCAGCTGGTTAGCTTCAATAAGCTTATTAAAAAGCTGCTCTCCAAACGTTGTTGTTAGCTGTTTGAAAAGTCAAACAGCTAACAACCACCAATCAGCTGAAAACAGTTGATTGGTTAGTATCCAAATGAGTCCATATTAAATTATACTTTTAATGGGCCTGACCTAAAGTCAAAGGGCCAAGCCAGGTTTGATGGAGCCTCGGGCCTGGCTAGGCTCAATCTCGTGCTATTCAAGCTTGACCTAGCCCAAAGCTGACCCTTCTAGATAAAATGACATCGTTTTGTACTTATAATTAAAAAATTGGTTGAGCTAAGTTGGATCGGGCTCAAACCCCCTCTAGCACGATGAGGCTTTAGCTCGAACCATCTATTGAATTAAAAATTTATTGAGATTAGGGCCTTTAGGCTTCAGCTGAATCGAATCCCACGTGGAATACAATAAGTTACCCTATATAAGTTTAACCACCTTAATATCCAACCATTTTCAAGATTATTCACTCTAATTTGAATAATGAAATGAAATTTGGAAGAGAAAGAGTGTGTACTGTTGTTAGCATTTATTTTGAACCTTAGTAATATTTGGAAATTTTATTGTTAATAATAGCTAACTCTAATATGATTAAATCAACTCTAAATTAGAGTTAAGAATATAAAAGTATTTTTATTATTTTATTATGTATATTTAATAATTTACTCAATATACTATTATTCACTTAAAATTAAGTTTTGAAAAATAAATATTTAAAATTCTTCTTTCTCAATTTCTCTAATTTTATCTAAGGTTGACGTTAAATTACAAATAACATGGTCAATGATAAATTTTAAGCATGGCAATCCAATTCGGCCCTACTCGAAATCAACAGATCAAGTCCAAGTTGACCAAGCCACGGCTCGTGGCTCGATCAAGAGAGACAAAATGGTGTCATTTTTATTTTTTGAATTTTTATAAAATTAAATTAGGCAGCACCGACCTAGGCCACTTTCTACCCCTGGAGTTATGGGCAAACCTAGGTCTGACATATCGTGGATCGGTCAGGTCCGACTTGGCCAGCTTTCTACCGGTGGGCCATGGGCAGGGCCAAGCCCGACATGTCATAGGCCAAGTCAAGCCCGACTTGGCCCATTTCCATCCATAATAAATTTTACTAATTAGTTGCGATAAGAACATGGATTAGATAATATTGAAGATATAGGACCTGACTTGGCCCATTGTTGTCCATAATAAATTTTACTAATTAGTTGTGATAAGAACATGAGTTAGATAATATTGAAGATATAGGAGTACGGAAGACTATGTCATAAATTTTTATAAAATTAATTAGAAGTTAACTTAATTTAATCTTAAGTTGATTTTGAATTACTTCGAATCAAATCAACTAAGTATCTTAAATTTAATAATTAAAAAATTCGATCAGTTTGGCTGGTTCAATCGTAAAATCCTTGAATCGTTTGACTTTTCGTTTTCACTTTCAACTTTTTGATTTAATTTACTACAATAACATTTGTTGTTAAAAACTGATCAATTTATTAATTAAGTGGTAAATTTTATTGGGTAATAAATTCTTATAAACTAAAAAAATAAATAAATTTTCATATTATAATCTCTTTTTTAGTTAAACTTCAAATTCTTCGACAGGTAAGGACAATTTCTTTTTTTTTTGTTACAGGGGAAAATCAAACTCGAAACCTAACTAACGCAGAGCTCTGTGGTACACTGCTCCCTGCTTGTCCCTTTGGATGATATCCTGGACTGTTAGTGGAGGCTCCTGGAGAAAATGTATATCAGGGCTGGCTCGAACTGCAAGGGTGGCCAGGTTATCTGCGTACTGGTTCCCTTCGCGATGCATGTGTTGGATTTTCACCTCCCAATCTCGTCGGAGTAATCCACGGGTACTTGTCAACAAAACATTAGGTACATCAGTCTCGGTATGGGGAGAAGAAAGGACGTTTATGACTTCCAAAGAGTCCACTTCTAACATGACTTGGTGATACTCAAGAGACCAAGCCAGGTTGAGGCCCGAATGGACACCCCAAAGTTCGGCCGTTAAGGAATAGCTGCTGCCAATATTTTGAAAAAAACTGTCCGCACCACTGACCCTGCCAACCTCGAATTAAACCACCAGCAATAGCGATGCGCGACCTTTGTTTAACAGTTCCATCCGTGTTTAGTTTAACCCATTCTGCTGGCGGTTTGGACCATCCCACAAGACTGCCCACCGAGAGTCCTTGGTTCAGGAGCACGCAGTTTTCCATTTCCCTCGCCCTGACAATCCACTCTAGTACTCCGAAACTGCCCTCGAACCATTTTCTGGCCAAACAAACTCCTCTTCAAAGAGACTTTTGTTACACCATGTCCAAAGCATCCAACATGCGGCTCCAAAAGTTAATAGGCCATACCCTTTGCATCACCTGCGAGTGCTTCATGAGATTGGATTTCACCCATACCTCTTCGTCTTGATGGAAAAATTCCATATCCACTATCTCCGAGGGAAATTTGCTCCTGAAAGTTTGCACTCTTGGACAGTCCCGGATGACATGTAAAGTGGATTCTTCCTGTCTGCAAATGTGGCATTGACTATCTGTTGCAATATGTCTCGCCACTCTTTGTTAGTTCGTCAGGAGCTTTTTCTTGGTCATTAACCAAAGGAAAGCTCTGATCTGCTAGGGGCCCATCTATTTCCATATCAAGGCCCAGAGAATAGCCTCATTTGTCAGGTAGTGTCCTTCAATTAAGTCGTAGGCATACGCCACTGTAAATCGCCCATGGTCAGTGGGTCCCCATCTTATGGTATCTTCCGTGGTATTCAAGTCCGCTACTTTAGCATAAATGTTGCAATCTGGAATTGGAGAAGTCGCTACCAAGATTAGAGGACCCCATTCTTTCACCTAATTATCCAGCCAGAAGTAGATGTGATGACCATTTCTCATTGTCCATTGTAGACCTTGTTGGACATACCGCCAGGTGGCCGATAGACCCTGCCAAAAGCTTAAAGCTCCTGTCCTTACGAGCGTAGGTGGAACTATCAGGGGTAAGGTGGTGATGAGGTTAAAGAAGGGTGACAAGATGGCTAGCATGGACATCATACCATCTTCCATGGGGAAAAACTTAGAAAAGACTTCAGAAGCTTCTGAGAGCAAGTAAATTAAGTCATTCTCTGATTCTATGTTATACATCATCTTGTCAGCATCACGAGCTAAGTCATTATGTGATTCTATGTTATGCATCATCTTGTCAGATCATGAGCTACCTGGTTGAGAAATTATTCTGGAGACTACCTGTGAAGAAACATCATAACTCATATTTTGTATTCTGCCACAACTTGTATCATATGCTAATTTTACTTTTTGAATGGTGCATGTGTATGAGTTTGCAGCTGCTTATTTGCTATGTTAGATTAACTGGTTAATTTAAAACAAATGAATTGGGCCAAATTGGGTAATTTTCATCAGGTACCAGATAATTTCTATTCAACCATAAGGAAATCCTGCCTTTATTGTCTTTGTTGAATGAACTGCAAGACACTAGATTAGTGGCGTTTCTACTTGCTTGAAAAGTTTGGGTCTTATACGTGCATTTTAGAGCTCTTTAGCTAAAAGACAAGATAATGCAGATGCCCTTACTGCAATATATAGTCATGATATTTTCTCTAACTAGAAATTGTGAATGCGCGTGAAGCGATATTAAAAGCATAGGCTGAAGGCGAGCGATAGGCGATAGGCGATAGGCGAGCGATGTAGAAGGCAACAGTGATAGCGATAGGCGAGCAAGAGTGTGAGCGACAGGCGCGACTTGCTTCCAGAACTTCGAGAATTTTTCGACTGGGCGACGCTTCTCCATGGTCTCTCCAGTTCCCTCATCACCTGCACGCGCCCCTCTGGCGACCATCGTCCCCCAGCCTTCCGAAATCCTTACCCAAAACCTACCTCAAAACCAAAACTCCAACCACAATCTCCCAACACCCTTGACTCCCACACCTGTCCCCAAACCCCCTCTTCCGCAGTATATTCTGTTTAAGTTTGAATCTGAAGTAGGAGTGATTTCGGTTCTGGAGAAGGGACCTTGGCATATCCAAGGTAAACCTCTATTTCTGAAGAAATGGAGTTTGAATGGAGGAGAATAGGAGGTTGTGCGGAAAGCTCCAGTGTGGGCAAAATTTTTTAATTTTCCTGTTGAGTACTGGACCACCGAAGGTTTAGGTCGTATTGCGAGTGCAGTTGGGCACCCACTACTAATGGATTCTCCAACTGCTGGGATGGCACGGATAGTGTATGCTAGGATGTGTGTTGAAATGGACCTTAAAAATCATTGGCCTTCTTCATTTCAACTAGCAACGTATACTGAGGATGGGGAGAGAACATTTAAAGAAGTTAGAATCGAATATAAATGGAAACCTGAGCTGGTCACTCAGAAAAAAGAATGGGCACCGACAGGGAGGGTTTTTAAGACTGGAGATTTCCATGAATTGGGCCAAGGAAAAGAGGTACAGACAATTAACCAAGAGCAGCAAGGTGGGGAGTTACCATCTACAAGCCAACCCGGCCAGAAGGACAAGGAGGCATCTGACTCCCCCGGCAAAGGCTTAGACCCATTGTTGACGGAACATATAGCTGGAATGAATAAGTTGATGGAACAGTTCTCCACTACTGCTGACAGCCCAAATACACATGGTCAGGCAAAGCTAGACCACGAAGCTCCAGCTGGAAACCTTGAGGATCCACAGGTCAATGCCATAAGTCAAGTAGGTACAAACTCTTTCTCTCCTTTATCTGAATTGATTCTTGACAGTCCTAGAATTGAAGGGGGGGGGCAGAGGGGGACTCTACTTTGAGAAAAGGTCGGAAACCTAGGAAAAAGCAAAAGTAGTTGTTGCTTTAGTTTGGAATAAATGGATTTAGTCTTTTGGAATATTAGGGGGTTTAATAACCCCAAAAAACAATTAGCTATACACGCTTGGCTTAAAAGATTGTCAGTGCATTTTGTGTGCTTACTAGAATCGAGGATTAGGTCCCCCTCCTTTTTGAATACTGCTTGCTCCTCTTTGTTCCCTAGGTGGCCTTTTTATGGCAATATAGACAGTGCCTCAAATGCTAGAATAGTGCTAGCTTGGGATCTGAATCATTACCATTGTCAAATCCTGAGATCTACTGATCAGTTAGTGCATGTCGAGTTGTCTCCTAGGAACAATTCCCTTCCTTTTCTAGTGACTTGTGTCTATGGGTCCAATAACCTTAACCACAGGAAGAACCTCTGGAATGACTTGTCTACTCTTAGACCTCACCTCTCCTCCACGCCTTGGATAATTGCGGGTGACTTTGTAGGAAAATCCCGGTGCATGTAACACTTACACGCGATGCGGAAAAACAAAAAAATTTGTTCCGGGACGTTCCTTCTCCATCTTCTCCAGACTTTAATGCCATCCTTTACCCACACGAGGCAGAACCTATTAGTCCCTTAGCTCTCCAAAGTATGAGTGACTTTCGACATTAGGTTGATGGTGAGGTATGACCTTAACTCGAGCGGTCCTTGTTTCACTTGGAACAACAAACAAAGTGGGAATTTTATGGCTAGGAAGCTAGATAGGACCCTCATAAATTCTACTTGGAGCTCAAATTTTCCTAGAGCTTATAGTGTCATTCACTATCCGAACATATTAGATCACTCCCCTTTAGAGGTCAAGTTTGGTAACCCCATTCATAGACGAGCTTCTCCTTTTAGGTTCTTTAACTTCCTTTCCTCTCAACCTAATTTCCTTCAACTAGTGGAGGAAGCCTAGTCTTCTCAGATTCGGGGGTCCCCTATGTTTAGTGCAGTGTCTAAACTTAAGATGGTTAAAAAAGCTCTCAAAGCTCTTAATTCAAGACAAGTGGGAGATGTTAATGAGAAAGTTAGGATATGTTAGGATACTCTTAATGTCATTCAAGATAAACTGAGGCTTCTACCTAAGTCGACTGAGTTACTTGCTCAAGAATCGGAAGCCATCCATGCCCTCATTAGTGCCTTAAATGATCAAAAGTTTTTCTTAAAACAGACTTCCAGAATCAAGCGGTTAAAGGAAGGGGATAGGAACACTAGGTTTTTCCACAACCTCTTAATAGCCAACAGAAACTAAAACTCTATCAATTCTCTAGAAATGGGTAATGGGAGGAGGATAGTAAGTCATGAAGAAATCCAAGATCATTATGTTGAATTCTTTCAATATTCAGTTAGCAGTCAAAAATCCCTTTCACCTTAGAAGGACTTTGTGGACCCTCTTTTTCCTTAAGCCCTATCCGAAAGTCTTTGTAACTCCCTTATCGCTGATGTTTCAGCTCAAGAGATTCGAGAGGTTTTTAACTCTTTCAATCCGAATAAAGCGCCTGGCCCGGATGGTTTCAATGGTTTTTTCTTTAAACAAACTTGGCATATTATTAGGGAGGACATTACTAGGGCTATCCAAGATTTTTTTCAACATGGTAAACTTCTTAAAGAGCTTAACTCTACCTTTATTACGCTTATCCTTAAAAAAGCTCACCCTTCCACAGTGGTAGATTATAGGCCGATCTCGTGTTGTAACATGCTGTACAAAGTGATTGCTAAGATCCTCACAAATAGGCTTAGAGAAATTCTTCCTCACATTATTAGTCCTAACCAAAGTGCTTTCATTAAGGATAGGAGAATTAGTGATAACATCTTGCTAGCCCAATAAATTTTCAAAAACTACCACCTTGCTAATGGTCAAAAGAAATGTGCCTTTAAAATCGACCTCCAAAAAGCTTATGACTCCATCCATTTGGATTTCCTCATCAATTCCTTAGAAGCTATAGGCCTTCCTCCTAGGTTCATAGCTTGAATCCACGAGTGCATTTCCTCCCCTTCGTATGTCATTTTGATCAATGGATCACCTTCTAAATTCTTTAAAGGAAAATCTGGGCTTAGACAAGGAGACCCTTATCCCCTTTCCTCTTCATTATTTGTATGGAATTTTTTTCTAGGAGCCTGAATGACTGTATAGTTAGTAATCCTTCGTTCAAATATCACTGGAGATGCAAAACTCTTAAACTCACCCATCTCCTATTTGCAGATGACCTACTGTTGTTCTGTCATGCTGACATCAGTTCTACTCTAGTATTGCTCAATTGCCTACACTCCTTCTCTCAATTTTTAGGATTGGATATGAATAGGTCCAAAAGTCAGCTTTTCCTTTCTCACGACATGGCTCACTTGAAAAACCAGTGGCCCAACTGTCTGGCCTTAGGAAAGGCTCCCTACCCATAAAGTATCTAGGTGTTCCCCTCATTACAGGGATGCTTTCGAGGAGAGATTGTTTACCTTTATTAGATAAGATTGATGCGAGAGTCAATAAATGGACCCATAAAAGCCTTTCTTATGCCGGTAGACTTCAACTAGTGAGTTCTGTTCTTTCTTCATTCTAGGTTTATTGGGCCTCTCACTTTATTCTCCTGTCTTCTGTCCTCAAGGAACTAGAAGATAAACTCAGGAATTTTCTATGGGCTGGGAGGGTGGATAGTCACCATCAATCCAAAGTTAAATGGAGTGACCTTACTAAATCCAAAAAGGAGGGGGGGGGGGGGTTAGGGATTAAGCATTTGCCAACCTGGAACCTTGTGTTGTTAGGGAAGAGGATTTGGTTACTTTTCCATGATAGAGAGGCCATGTAGGTTAGATGGGTGCATACGGCTATTTTGAGACGGAAAATTTTTTGGAGTGCACATCCTACTAATAATAGTTCCTAGAGTTGGAGAAAAATTTTAAGTGTAAGGAACAAATTAGGAAATCAATTCAGATTTATGATAGGTAATGGGCAGTCCACTCTCTTACGGCAGGATCCTTGGCATCCAAGGAGAATCCTACGGAACTTCTTCTATGCTAGAGAGATTAATGGGTCGGGCTTACCTATGACAGCCAAGGTTTCTGATCTAATCACTAATAATGTGTGGAGGTGGCAGGTTTTTCCTATGAAACTCATAACTGATTTTGAACCCATTCAATATCACCCGACTAGTTCTCCGGATTATTTGGAATGGCTCCCTAGCTCTTCAAAAACTTATACCAATGGTTCAGCTTACAAACTCATGAGACCCTTCACCCAATATGTACCTTGGTATAACCTTGTCTGGTTTAAAAATAACAGCCCACAGTGTTCATTCATTCTTTGGCTAGCAGTCCTTAAAAAACTCCAAACAAGGGATAAACTTCACTTTCTATATACTAACTTCACTTTCTATATACTTCCAACCATTGTTCCCTGTATATGTCGGACATAAAATCCAATGAGCATTTGTTTTTTAACTATCCTTTCTCTAATTCTGTGTGGGATCATTGCCTCACCCACTTCCAAATCCCTATCCCCAACTCTTCAAGCCTTCCTTCTATCCTTACTTGATTCCACCATACATCTCTATAGTCCCCCTTGTTCCCTATACTTCTTTCCACAACGGTTTACCACATTTGGATCGAAAGGAATTCAAGAACCTTCAAGGATGTAGCCATGGAGGTAGAGAGCTTACAATCCAGGATGCATGCCATTTAGTAGGGACAATTGATAGTAGGGCAGTTAGATGCATATCATTTTATTTTTTGCTTGTTAAGAGATTACTTAGGGTATCTCTTGTACATAACTTTTTACTTTTTATAAAGTTCTGATTTATAAAAAAAAATAGAGGAACTTGTAAATATTTCAAGATGTACCACAAAAAGTCCACACTAACTTTTAAGTATTCTGTTCATTCTACAGTGCTCTGATTTCTCATGTTCACTTCTATTCTTGCCATCCTACCACGTATTGAAAGATATTAAATGTGAATTGTTGGAATGAAATGTTGAAAGGTCCTGCTAGATTGATGTCTATTTTGGGCTCAACTTTTTAATTTTATTCAATTTTAGTTGATTTTTAAATTTTCAATTTATTTTTTATTTTACCCAATTAATTTTCGGTCTGATTTTTAAAACATAGCTTAAATCAAAACTTGGTATAAGGTTAGCAAAATTTAAAATTATCTATTAATTTTAACGGAATTACACCAAAATGACGACTCTGTGTAAAAATTTCGAAAATATCTTCCATTTTTCATGCTATACTATTGATGAACTCCTAGTGTACAGACATAACTTGTAACCTGAACCACACGTGTTTCTATCATTCACAAGCGTACCTCTACGACTTCCTCATCTTGTCAAACAACTTCCACACCATCTGATTTCGCCACGTGTTTTATCATTGCCAATCACTTGAGAGGGCCGTACCACCAATCTTCATCAGAGCACTCCACAGCCGTTCGATCTCTCCGAGGACATCCTCCGTGGGAAGCTGAAACCTGCAACAAGGACATGTGTTTCTCTTCCTTAACCATGGCAATATACACATCCAATGAAACGTGTGTTCGCATGGCAACTCACACACATCTCTACCCTCTCTCATTTCCTCTTTACATATCACACACTCCTTGCCACCACCTCTCACTGCCACCGTCGGCAGGGCCACTACCGCCGCCGGAGCAGCACCAACTTCCCACCTCTCCTTCCGACCAACGCCACCCACAACTCCAATAAACCTCCAACACCTCACAACCATCTCAACGTAGGGCAAAAGGGTACCACCATAATGAACGCCAAAGCAAGACTGAAGCTTTAGTACGTCATGAGAGCAGCGTTTAGCCAAGACTTCGCGCCATTTGCTACGTGGGGTGTCGAGTATTTCAGGGTTATCTTGGTATACCTCGCAGAGGAGGAGGAGAAGTAATGCGGCGTCGAGGTCACGGTGGTTGATGGTTGTAGAGGAGTGAGCAGGAGGAGGGGGAGGGTGGAAGTGGGACGTGAGGTGGTGGAGAGAAGTTAGGAGGTGTTTGGCGATGAGGAGAGCTTTGTGGTGGAGAGAAAGAGATTGGAGGTGGTGGAGGGTGAGAGAGAAGGAGGAGGGAGAGGAGAGGAGAACGGAGATGCGGTGGTGGTGGTGGTGGTTCTGGTAGAGGATGGTGGCGGTGAGATCAGATAGTTGTTGAGGTGTTAGTGTGGAGAGTGCAGCTATGATGATCGTTTCTGATGATTCAGGCATTGCGTTCGATCGTGTGAAAACTCAGAGATGTAATTGATTGGAAGTGTGAGGAACGTGTAGCTTTTTATGTGTTTATATCATTGACTGAATTGACTTGTACATAACGAGTTTCTTTAGAATTACAGTTTTCTCCCTGCTTGGACACTTAATACGATAGATACTAAATTACTAATACATATGAATTTAGGTGGCTGAAGCCTAACCACAAAATGATATGATACTACAGCTGATGTTGAACATTTAATACAATTTTTGGTAATTACAAGAGAGATTATAAGATTACTTTTTAATCAAAAAATTTACGAACTTAAAATATAATTAAAAAAAGAAAATTTTAAATAGAAGTTAATTGATTTATTTTAATTTATAAGAAATTATCAATTTACAAATATTAATAAACTGATAAATTTTTAATAACAAGAGTTATTAAAATAAATTTAGCCCCTTAGGAGGTGGTCGAGTTGATGGAGTGGGGAAGCATGAGACTAAAATGTCCTGTGTTCAAATCCTCCTACCTATGTTTTCTCAATTGAGCCTGTCGTACAGAATTTGCCTAGTGTAAAGTACCAGTTGACGTGATTTGTAGGTTATTGCGTCAATCCAGAGATTTATTTAGTGTGCATCTAAAAGATAGCAGCTACTGATTCCTCCGTTAAAAAAAAAGAGTAAATTTAAGCAGAAAGTTAAAAATGAACTAAAAATTTTAACGGTTCAAATTTTTTCGATTAAACTGACTAGACTGGTAGAAATTTTTATCATTACTTTTTATAAAGTTATCTCCTTTAGTTTTTTTTGTTTTTTTATTTAATAAGACTTTTCTTATAAGTTTTTTTATTTTTAGTTTTAATTTCTTTAAGATTTTATAATTTAAAAATGCCTTCAAAATATATAAATTTTAAATAAAATTAATTGTATTAATTAAATAATAGATTAATTAATAAATAAAATTTATTTATTTTAATAAAATGTAATATTTTACTGATATTTCTTAATAAGTATTACACAAGAGATTATAAAATTATTTGTTGAGAATACCACATGTTAGAGTAAGCTTAGTGGGTTATTCCACTTATTGGCAATTAATTTTAGAATGGAACCTCACTTGAGCTTGTATGTGGTTTAACTTTCCTTCTCGAGTAGGTCCATAGGCCCATTGCAAATCTCACATTATTTACTTAATTTATCTTTAAGTTTTATTTAGTATATAATTAATAATTAATAATAATAATATAATTATATCGATATTAACAACCAAATAAAATTTTATTTTGTTAAAAAAATAAAAAATCAAAACCAAAAATTAAAACTAAAACTAAAACTAAAACTAAAAATTACAATAAAAAATATATAATTTGTCAAATAATTGGTGATAAGATCTTGGAATAGAGATCAGGGATTCTGATATTAAGAAAATTATGATAATGATTACACAATTTGTTGTATTTAGAGTTATAATCAAATACTATATCAGACACTGACTACTTCATAATCAGAATTAGATTATATGAATTGAAATTTTATAAGAACTTCATTTCAATAAATTTTACAAATACAAGACAGTCCTTTCGCCTTTCGGTGTGTGTTTGTCGCCAAAAGATGAAGACAATATCTTTGCTTTAGGTACTTATCATGTGGAGGAAAGTAGAAGGAACTATATATATATGTAAGATGCTAGTCATGTTGACATTTTGTCCACAAGTTTGTGTCTGGTACAGGTAAGTTCGACAAGCATTTCTTTTCGAGATCTCTCGTCAGTGTTGCCTCAACTATAAAGAGCAACAAAACAAGAAGAAAGGAAAAACCATCATTTACCCCATCCATGGCTATTTCTTCCTGTCTCCTCCAACTACATTATTGGCATTGGACTTTGCGGAGCATGTTACAATCCCACATGCACCCACCGTCTTTGCTTCGGATCACACATCCGGTTTTGGACCTGGTAAACAGAAATTTTCACACAACTTGACCTTGTGTAATCTCACTGTTGCATGATAAGTTGTTAGCTTTTTAGTGCATGTGTGTGTATAGATGGACTCGCTATCTTTCTTTTAGGTTTACGAGGGAAAGAGGTAAGTTGTTATGTGGGCAAGAAGGTCTTATTCTTTGAGCATTAGACATCGTTGGTAAGGAATGTACCGATCTTGGGGAGACATAATCATTGCATAGGTGGGTTAAAATACTTCATCGGATGCTAAATAAAAAGTTGCCAAGTAAAGGTTTCCTCCAGAGGAGTAGAGATGATCCTGAGGGATTATGCTTGCCTACTTGTGATGATTGACGACAAAAGGCTACTGACTAAGAAACTGGAAAGTAAAGAGAGATAATTGTAAACAACTGAAAGGTTAAAGCAAATGGACTTAGAATTGCACAAGAATACACTTGTCTAATAATGTCAGTCAAACTCTTACCTTTTAGGTGGATTAAGCCACCAGTATCAGATGGTTTAAAGGGATAGGAGTTATCGGACTTCTGACTGTGACCTGGTCCCTCTCATGTATGATGTCAAATAGTAGATAATTGACAGTAGTTCTTCTCCTTGACCATCTTCTAATTCCTGGAAATGGTGAACAGAAAATTTTTAAAAGCATGTCCCTTTTCAATTAGATATGTAAACATCATGAACAGTATCTCTGAACTCAATCTTCACAAACCTGATTATTATAGCTCCAAATATTTTGAGGATATCGAAATGCTAGAACTTTGAAATACATGTACTCCTTGGTTAGCATCCTTAAAAGGGGATAGACACAATATCCTTCACTCCTCAGAACCCGATCCTAGGCCAAGTCCCTCTGGCTGACCATTAACACTGGGTTATAATGCACCTCCTTTCAGAGAAAGCTGCATTTCAAGTGTATAAGCCCATGTATTGCATACGAGCATCTTGTCACTTCTGACTAGTTTTCCGCCATATGCAGAGCCCACCTTAGGCATATATCATATAAACATTTCCTTCATTGAAGCATCAAGCAATCCTTCAAAACTCACACCGTCAGACATATCTATCTTCAATTTCCATTACATGCGTCTCAAGTGGCAAAGTTGTGACACTCTTTACTGGTTTCAATCCAGCTACTACCAGGGATCTTCCTCAATCCAACTTGATTCATCTTTTCCCTGACCTCATCAGCCTGTTTCCATCTCCCAGCTTCCGAATAGAGATTTGCCATGATGATATAGTTTCCTGTATTTTCTGGTTCAATATGAAACAAATGTTCACAAACAAGCTCTCCAAGCTCCACATTGCTAGCAACTGATGCTCCATTGAGTAATGCACCCCAAACTTTTGCGCTTGGCTCAATTGGCATTTTACGAACAAACTCTGTTGCTTCAGAAAGCCTCTCCGCCTTGCTCAAAACACCAACCATGCAAGCATAATGCTCCATTGTGGGTTGAATGCCATAATTCTTAATGGAATCAAAGATCTCCCAAGCCTTATCCACTATTCCACAATGGGCACACGCGGTCAGCACTGCAGTGAATATCACTGGATCTGGCTGAATCCCACTGATTAGCATCTTATAAAAGAGACTAAGAGCTGACTTTGCATCTCCATGAGCAGCATATGCTGAGACAATTGCTGTCCAAATGATCAAGCTTCTGCCTTTGGATCGATCAAAAATCCTCTGTGCCCCAGAAAGAAATCCCGACTTGCCATATGCATCAATGATTGCAGTTGCAACATATATGTTACGGTCATAACTATTTTTAACAGCATAACAATGTATCTCCTTCCCTACTTTCAAATTTGAAAACTTTGACAACGCACAAAGTATACTTGAGAGTGTCACTGTGTTAGGTCTCAAACCAAATATCCGCATTTGTCTGCCCAAATCTAAAGCTGTCTCATGCGAGTTATTCTGTACCAAACCCGAAATTACTGCATTCCAGACATTTAATCCAGGACTCTTCATTTCTTTGAAAAGCTCTAGACCTTTATGAACAAAACCATGAACCATGTAGCCAGATATGATGGCACTATATGTGACGTCGTCTTTCTCTGGCATTTTATCCAATAACTCCCTTGCATATTCCAGATTTCCACATTTTGCATAGAATCCAATTAATGCATTACAAAATGAAACATCCATTTTAATTTGGTTCTCAATCACATATTTGTGAACTTCCATCCCAAAAGTTAGATCCTTTGACTGTCCACAGGCTTGCAAAACGCAAATCACAGCAATCACATCAGGCATAAACCCTGAAGAATCCACCATTTCCCTGTACAACGCTTTACACTCCTCGTAAAACCCACCTTGAGAATAACCCGAAATCATAGAATTCCACGTTACTACGTCTCTTTCACTCATTCTATCAAACACCTTCGTTGCTAAGTCCACTTTATCATATTTCGAGTAATACGCAACCAAAGCATTCCCAACAAAAACATCCGCATCCAGCTCATTTCTCAGCACAAAACCATGAACCTCCTTAACCAAACTACCGTCACCAAGTAACGAATCTGACAACGATTTCAATAAACAAGTAACAGAATAGCGATCAGGCCTGACGTCCGCCGCCAAACAAGCTAAAGACGAGAACATGATCAACGCGTCTCTGGGACAATTATTAAGAGCGTAAGCCAAAATCATAGCATTATAAGCGAAAGTGTTCTTTTGGTGAATATCGTCGAACACGTGGCGTGCCTCGCTAATGCCATTTGTCCTAGCGTAGAAGTTGATGATTTTGGATGCGAGATAATTGCTTGGCGTCTCAGAGTTGACGACAAGTCGAGCATGGAGTTGCTTCCCTTGAAGAGGAAGTCGTAACTCGCCAAAGCACTGGAAGAGGCGACCGTACAGGGCGTAGTCGAGAGCAGAAGGGGAAATGACGAGGTCCCGAAGAGCCCGGCGAAGGAGGGTGACGTTGAAAGAGTTTGATATCATCAAGTTACATTAATGGGCTACTTCACTTTCATGAATGCTGAACAGATGAATCTATTCTATTTGCTTTGCCAAAAAAATATTTATTATTAATGTAAAAAAATATTTATTATTAAAAACCATTATTAAAATTAAGTTAAATAATAATATAAAAAATATGTAAAAGTTTAAAATAATTAAATAATAAAATTAATGAAATAATAAGAGAAATTTTTTTTTGATTCAGATATTCAGTTTTAAAGATTCTGAGTCTAACCCCATGTAGTGATGACAATTGTACCCGAATTTGATGGGTACCCGATAAAATTATCCGAACGAGGGCGGATATGGGGAGCAAATTTTTACCCGTGGGCCGGGTATGGGGGGTTAACAAAAATACCCGTCGGGTATCGGGGCGGGTATGGGGATACCACCCCATACCCGTTTACTCGTTATATAGTAATTACAATGCAGAAATTTCAAAGCATCTGTCGATCTGTCATGGCATCCTCGAGCAG
>JAOSBM010000004.1:26900348-26913829 GCA_027568955.1 Erythroxylum tenue
GATTCATGGGGCGGGTACGGGGGATGGCATACCCGCCCCGTTGCTATCTCTAACCCCATGTTGCAAGTGAGTTAGTAAGAAGGCTCTCATGTATACAACTGTTTAAAACTTCGAGTCAAAGTTTTCCTTCCCGCAAGATACCTACCCGATTTGAGCGGGGATTAATCTAAATGTAAATGACTTAAAAGTACCTTCATATAATAAAGACCCTTCTAAAGTACTTCGTGAAAAAAAAAAAGATTCCGAGTCTTTGAAACTACACTCAGGTCGGGTCATGAAAGGCCTGAAATTAATTGGGCTCTTGTTTCTTCCATTGATGGTACTTCTTGTTATTACAATTAGCTATTTCTTTTCATTTTCAACGTCTTAGATCGAATCTTTGAAGTAGAGAATAGATATTCGAGCAACAGTGAGACTTCCGATGTTGTAGGTTCATAGAAGTATAAGTTCTTTTGTGGTTTTTGAACATCTACTACCTGTTTGATTACATTCCCTTTGTTGTTTTCTCAGACAGTCTTTTGGGGCAAAAATGGATGGTAACACAAGTACCGACCCAGACCCGGAATCCCTTGAGACAAGAGTTTTTCAGTTACCAGGTGAACCTGCTATTGTGATCAACGGCGTCCCTGATTTGCCGGCGAGTGTCGGTAGTGGTGATATTGTTGACTCAACCATAGTAAGTGATTCAGAATCTTGTAGAAATGCGACTCCAAGTCCAGGTTACGGTGAATGGTTTGAAGGAAGAAGAGTGAGGAAGCTCTTCGGGTTTGAGTATTATTTGGGGACTGTGACTCAGTTTGATAAGGAATCTGGGTGGTTCAGAGTGGTTTATGAAGATGGTGATTTTGAAGATCTTGACTGGCGTGAGTTGCAGGAGGTTATCTTGCCTCTGGACATTACTGTTCCTCTGAAATCGTTAGCTCAAAAGATCGTCAAGAAAAACCAAAGAAGCACTCAAAAATCAGGAAAAAGTGCAACGAGGTCCCAAACTGTTAAGGCCAGAAGTAGTAAAGAGAGGTAATGTTGGTTTCATCTGACAATATATGCTCGTCGAATAGAAGTTGGTGAACATACAAACCCAAACTGTAGAATGATTAAAGCCATTTTCATAGTTGAAAGTAGTGATGAACCTGTTCTTGACAAAGTTGTTGTATATCAGCGGAAAAATCCACACAAGGGTCAGATCAAATTGTTGTATTCAGCACTTTCGAGAAGATTGAACTCCAAATTGCCCAGGCAAAAACTGTAATGTAGCCATGTAGATAGGTTTCTGCACAAATACCACTGGTTCTTGTGAATCTGTTAGTTCTTAGCATACTTGGCAGTCGTGATTGGACTCCAGGGCTCAACTGAAGGAGGGAATGGATTTGGGTGCCCTTCACATGTCCTGTATCTTATTGGCTATTACTTCTTTTTTGGTTCGTCTTGATGTATCTTTGATCACTCAAATCTGTTAGTAATGACTCCTTGAACTAGGGAATTCTTCGACTCCTTCAGTAAATTGTGCGGTCTATGTGTACTCTCTTAACCATAAGGCTCAGCACCTGATATTGTAATGCTTATACGTAGAAATACGATCACAACTTTTAGCTGTAGCAAAACAGATTTCTGATCTTACCTGATATTCGTCAGACCAAACGTTTGCCCCGCATTCTCCTTGATCTTAAGGATTGCATATCCTCAAAGGAAGGAGTGATAAGCACGTTGACACTCTCTTCAGCATCATGGTTTTGTTTCGTCGTATCTACAAGAATCACAACCGAGTAACGCGGGAAAATGCAAACAGTACATGATGAGATTTAGTTTTTATGCAAAATGGAATTCACTCTCAATGGAGAATATAAGAGATTTGTTTGCAAGCTCAACTTCTTCGAGAGCCAATGAAGAAGAAGAGTGAAACTTCTCCCGGATCATGTGATTGGCCTCCATCCCTTCTCTTCTGATGAAGCAGACCAAGGAAATGAAACATGCAGTCCCGATGATTAATTGTGAAATTTGGAGATTGAGTTTTGCATTTTACACTGTAGAGGAACTTAGAGGACGAGGATTATGAATGGAGAATTTCTTACTTGACAATGGAGTCAACAAAATCCATATTTTTATTTTGTAAGCCTAGAAATGATTCTTGAGCATTCCTACAATGCGTGGCACCTCTTCTTGTCGCTCCCACGCTGCATTGATACGATTGAAAGAAACATCGATAAAGATTGGGGGGAAGAGTAGTAGTGAATGTAAAGAGAGCCTCATCTTAATGTTCATCTAAGTTTCTGCCACTTTGGAAGGCTGCTTGTCAAGCCGTCTTTTCCACTTTCCACTGCAACAGTTGCATCAAGGTAGTTGGACTCTGAAGCCTCTGCGTGAGTTGTCCAATTATACTTAGCAGAACGAACAAGGTCCCTAAATTTTGTTTATCCCTGTTGTAGTGTATAGGCTCCACCGCTTGTACTGTCCAAAAGGCCATTAATGGATCTTTTAACCTGAAATTTTGAGGAAAAATGAACAAGGGAAAGAGCATACTATTTTACCAAACACTAGGCAGCTAAACAATACTAAAAAGAGTTGCTTCTAATTTCTTGTTGTCGAGGATTTTTTTTCTCTTCATCCCTACAATGATTGAGGTGTTTCACTGCCATTCTATACGATATCTTAAGATACTCATACACCAGGAACCAAAATGAGATTAGAGATTTCAGTCTGTCAACTCTATTTCAATGTTTCAATGCGCCATTTAGTAGAGCATAGGTAATACACAATGTGGAAGGGATAGTTCGGTGGTTGCATACCAGCCTTTTCTTCCTAGCATATGAATCATCGAGTAGGTCTGCTACTTTTTCCAGAAGTTGTTTCTTATCAAATGCTGCATATTCCTGCCAATAAGGTCAACGGTTCAGATAATGGATCATCTAATTGAATGCATACACGTGTGTAACAGATTGAAAAGTAAATTGCACTTGATCACCTCGAATTCTGTTAGAACTCTAGTCTTAGAATACTAGAGTTTCTCTATATTATTTCAATATATCTGTAATGTGTTTATCACTACAGAATAGTAGTATAGTATTTCTCCCTAACCAGAGCATATTTGCTCCTCAGAAGGTATGAATATCCTTCTGTCACTATCTTCACTCAATTTTCTCCCCCAAAAGTTCTATCATTACCACCTCCTGAAAGAGCAGCCTTGTCCTCAAGGCTGAAGTGAGGAAATTGGCTCCGAATCACAAATTCATCCTCCCTTGTAGCTTGTTCCAGTGTATGGCCCTTCAATTTGACCAACCCTTGTGGTATTGAGTTCCCAAATGTAGTTACTGTTTTGCTGGTCAGCACACTTTCAGGTTCCTGAAAGTTATTCAACACCTGGTTCAGTTCCCCTTCCTCTTGTCTGGTAAGCTGAATCTGTTGCTCCTCTCTTATAGCTATTTATTTAACCGATAGGAAACTCCCACCCAAGATAGCAAGGAGATCCTGCCAACATACTGAACCTTCGTGGTACCCACTGCCTCTCCTTGAAGTGATCTAAAGTCCTGCATTGTCACAAAGTTGTACCTTTTGTCCCTCATGTTGGAATTGCATGGTCATTTCCTTCCAATCCACCATGACCTTTCATGATGTTTGTAACCAAGCAACCCCTAAGATCACATCCATTCCTTCTAAATCTAGGACATAAGCATCAATCTTCCATTCCATTTTTCCCAACCGAATAGGAATTTCCAAACACTTCCCTCGAGTAGTCACCCTATGGCCATCTCCCAATCTGATGCCTAGTGCTTTACTTGTCCCTACCGTCAACCCCAAACCACTAATCAGCTTAGAAGAAATGAAGTTATGGCTGGCCCCTCTATCCACTAGAATCGCAATCGGAACTCCTTGTAGTTTCCATGCCATCTGCATGGTTTTAGTCTCTGGTGTCGGTGCCCCATTCACTCCAATCACCTCCATGGTTCGGCATTCCAGAGCTATATCACCCTCCTCCTCAGTTTCTGCTTCCAATGCGACAATTTCTCCATTCTCATTCAAGGTTTCGTTGTCATCCAAAATCAGTAATCTCAGCTGTTTTTCCGCACACTGATGAAGAGGATGAAACTTCTCCCCACACCTGAAACATAGACCCTTCGCCTTTCGATCCATGAGCTCTTGGTACGACAGATGACGCAATCTCCTATTCCTTTTCGTCGATCCCCTCCTATCACCTTCCAAATGCCTATTGGGTGTCGCCATGGGTGGAGTGATTGTTCTGGGTTGCGCATGGGGGTCGGGTTGCGACCCAGCTAGTTCCCGGGTTCTTCTTGTTCCAACGCCGCCCACATACCTCCCACAACCCGTCGGGTTTGGAGGCTCCGTCTCTTTATGGGTCGGGTTGACCCAGAAATTGCCCCTAAAAGGACTCCCTCTGTGTGGAGTCCATGCGCGCGTTCGAGAGCCCGAGCTTTCGACACCGCGGTACTCCCCATTTACCTCATCTTCCACCGCCCTCACTATCTTCATCAATTGGTACCTGTTCACCGGTCCGAACGTACGTACTCTCCTTCGAATATTAGCTCGCAAGCCACTCATGAAGTATCCCATGAGTTGCTCCTCCGATAGTCGACCCACCTGCGATGAGATGAACTAGAAGGTTTCAATATATTCTTCAACGGTGTCCGTTTGTCGCAGATCCGACAACTCCTCAAACGGGTTATCAAATCATCTTCCTCCATAACGATCTACTAGGGCTTTCTTAAATTTTTCCCAGTCTAACTCTTCCGCCGTCTCCTTCAGAAGGTTGAACCAATGTATGGTTGATCCTTTCATACTTAAAAGTGCGAGTTTAACCTTCACTGGTTCTGAGGTATTGTGAACCTCAAAGTAAACTTCTGCCCTAGTAATCCATCCCACCGGATCAGTCCCGTCGAACATTGGTAATTCGACTTTACGCACTGACATTCGATATTCCTCCATCGTGTCGTAAGAATGCTCCATCGGAGTTGATTGCCGAGGAAGATGCGTATTTCTTTCACCCGCCAACGTTGGCCCCCTTCCCGCGGTATCACTCCCCTATCCCTCTTCTAGTCTCTTGCCCATCATCTTGCTCATTTCCAGCAGCAATGCTCGCTCATCTCCCCCATAGCTATCCGCATGGATGATTGAATTCCTCCACTCCAGCCTCCAGATCTGCCATGCGGGACTCCAACACTTCTACTCTATCGGACATCTTAGGTGGCATCAAGGTATGTTACTCTGAATATTTTAGTGTTTGTGAAAGTCCTTCAAAAGCTGATCCTCCTCTCTCGTGAATCCGGCAGGTCGGACCAATGTTAGAACTCTAGTCTTAGAATACTAAAGTTTCTCTATATATTTCAATATATCTGTAATGTGTTTATCACTACAGAATAGTAGTATAGTATTTCTCCCTAACCATAACAGATTTGCTCCTCAGAAGGTATGAATATCCTTCTGTCACTATCTTCACTCAATTTTCTCCCCCATAAGTTCTATCAAATTCTTTATTAAATTCAAATAATTTCTGGCCACTCATAGCAACTGTCTCTTCCACTCTCTGGCTCAAACTCAAAGTGTGTAAGCCCAAGTCTCAAAGAAACTAATCAGAGCTTCAGAAATAGATCTTGTCATCTGCAATGTTCTGAAATGACTGTTCAATTTGAAAGAGGAACTTACTAAAAGGAGGAAATAAAAGTGGCTCGAAATTGCACAAAAAGAGGGTATAGACAACAAATTTGCCAAGTTGCATTTTCTAAGAATAAGATGGACATTTTCAGCAACAAACCTCACGCTGCTGCTCTGCATATTCAACAAGCTTTTCCTCTTGACTAGATAGATCACTTTTTAAATCATTAAAAATTGCATCAATCTCCAGAAACTCCTCTTTGAAGATCGGCATGACAAGTACGGCAAAAGTGACAGAATGAGGACTTTGAGGAGCTGAAAGTCTAAATCCTACTAACAAAGACATCAACGCTTACATCCACTAGTGAAGAGCCATTCCACGATAACAGAGAAGCATAGATACGGACACGGACACGGACACGGGATGGGACACGGACACGGACACGGGGACACATCAACTTCTAAAATTTGGTGGACACGGACATGATATATATATATATATTATAAAATTTAAAATTAAGAAAAAATTCAGAATTCATAATATGATATATATTGATTGATGTATTTCAAGACTTCCAACATCTTGATAGTTCATACGTATTTGATACTTGATAAGCCCCTCTCAAAAAACATGGAGCATATATTCTATGGAGCATATATTCCATTAAGCAATGTCCAAGCAATCTCCAAACGTGTCCGAGCTGTGTCCACCGTGTGTCAGTGGGTGTCCGACACAGACATGTGTCCGACACGCGGACACGACTCCATTTTGCCTTGTCCGTGCTACATTTGAAGTAACATTAGAAAAAGTTAAAAGGTAACTCCTATCAAGCTCTGCAGCTATGACCTCTGAAGATTTAATTCCAGAGCCATGCATGTCTTTTAGCTTGCCAACTGGCATTATAAGTTCTTCTATCCTACAAGTAATGCAGAAAGTTTGATAACAATCCACCCTCTCCCCAGCCCATACTAGCTAGGCCCATCAACACTTATACTCGTAGAAACAGACTAGGAAGGAGGGGAGTGACTGCCATGTAGGCAAGTTGTTAGAAATCTGTTATGGGGAGAGAATGAGGGAGGGGAATATAGAGCTGTCGAATGAGAACCGAAAAAATAAGGATTTTACTATCATTGTTGTTAGGGAAAGATTGGCCTGGATAATCCAGGAGGGGGAGCTTGCTCCAGTTGATATTCTTACATTACTATCAATATACTAACAGCTATACAATCTCTATCGAGTTACCTATCAATTGGTGCTTTCATTGAGAGTTTGGGGAGAGTGGAGATTGTATGCAAACAAGGATGGAGGCTAGAGTGGCTGCTGTGGAAGCGTCTCTTAGGAGACAAGAGTCTTCACTGTCGGCTCAAGAGGCAATGGTGAAGTCGCACGATGCTACATTGAAGAACCTTCGAACGCAGATGAGTACCTTGATGGCCAGTGTAGAAACGTTGGCTAAATCACAAAATATGCTTCAGACGGAGATGAAAGAAGGGTTTCAATCTTTGATGGCTAGGCACTCGCAGAAACAAAAGTTAGGTGAAGAAGATGATTCAGCGGCGTTTACTCACAACGCGTCATCTTCAGCAGGGGGCGACAAACCAGCACACTTCTCTGCGGTCACCGACGGCAACAACAGGGCCACAGGGGGTCAGATGGGAGCCAGGCATCGCCGACATGGTGACCACGTTCCTCCAGAAGCCACCGAACGTGCGTGGGAGGAGTATCGGAATGCCGCACGTCGGGTCGATCTTCCTGCCTTTCACGGGGACGACCCATTTGCTTGGGTCACAAGGGCCGAGTCCTATTTTCTGATTCATGCCATTCCTCCAGAGCTTCGTATACCTATGGTTCAAATCTGCATGGAGGGGTCGACGCTCTATTGGTTCACGAGTTTACGGGAGCTAGACCCTTGTATGACTTGGGAAAGATTTAAACGCTCACTCTTCGATCGTTATGGAGGCAGGGATGAGGGAGACCCGATTGAACAACTAAAGTCGATAGTCCAGCGAGGCTCAGTCGACAGCTATATCGACGATTTTGAGAAGGTGGCGTCTCAGATAGGACACTTCTCGGAAGCGTGGTATATGAGTTGTTTTCTGAAGGGTTTACGTGAAGAAATCAGGAACAGGGTCAGAACCCACGACCCACCCACTCGAGTTCGGCTTCTCTCAATCGCAAGGAAGGTTGAAAGAGAGTTAGTGGGTGAGGGTCTGCTTCGGCCAGAGGAAGGAAGGAGAAAACCCGACAGCATCCATGCAAACGTCGGGCCCCGACCTGGAAATCACAACACGTTTCGGCCAGCTCAACCATTTCACGCAGGGGGGACATTTAAAACTAACGTAAAGGAGCCACTTAACCAGTCGAGGGGTCCCATCTCTGATGGTCACCGACTAGGGAATGCTAAGTGGAAGGGTACATGCAATTTAACCTACGATCAGCTTATGGAAAGGGGGGTAAAGGGTCTGTGTTTTAAATGTGGGCAAACCTATGGTCCACTACATCAATGCCCAGACAAAGAGTTCAAGCTAATTGTTTGGGAGGGACATGTAGAAGATGAAACAGTAGGAGACATTGCAGTGATGAAGGCACAAGAGCCTTCGGAGGATTGGGAGTTGGTCTGTAATTTGATGGAGTACAAAGAAATGGGAATGGAAAATTCCTCACCGATGAGATCAATGGCTATAATGGGAAAACTTAAGGAAGTGCCTATTTTAATTCTAATAGATGGTGGAGTTAGTCATAATTTTGTGTCGAGGCAATTGGTTGAGGCCATGAGAATTCCTACTACTCATACTCGAACCTTTGGAGTTAGACTGGGTAATGGGCACCGATCTTTCTCACAAGGTATTTGTAAATGCAGCTAGAAGTGAACAGAGCATAATTTAGCATAGATGCTTATGTGTTCAACACTGTGGGGCCTGATCTGATATTAGGTGTCGCATGGCTGGAGACGCTAGGGGCGGTCGAGGTAGATTGGAAGGGAATGTTTATGTCCTTTGACCATATGGGTGCAGAAATTACTCTGCAAGGAATTATTATGAAGGACCCTATTCCATACGCTCTACAGCAAATGATTAATCGTGAGGAAACTACCCGGGGGAATTCAGACTTCATCAAGAGACAACTCACCTTCTTTCCCCTTGAGGACAAGGGATCTGTTGAGGAGCAGGGAATTGATAACAATCCACCCTCTCCCCAGCCCATACTAGCTAAGCCCATCAACACTTATACTCGTAGAAACAGACTAGGAAGGAGGGGAGTGACTGCCATGTAGGCAAGTTGTTAGAAATCTGTTATGGGGAGAGAATGAGGGAGGGGAATATAGAGCTGTCGAATGAGAACCGAAAAAATAAGGATTTTACTATCATTGTTGTTAGGGAAAGATTGGCCTGGATAATCCAGGAGGGGGAGCTTGCTCCAATTGATATTTCCTACATTACTATCAATATACTAACAGCTATACAATCTCTATCGGGTTACCTATCAAAGTTCTAACCCTCTCATATTGTATCTGACTTTGTAATAGATATGTTAACAGAAATTACATCCTACCGTCAATTTTTTCAACAGCAAGGCATGTAAGCCTTCATCCATTGCTTTCAATTGCTGCTCGTGCTTTGTTATAGATTCTTCAATATTTTCATGCAAATTTTCAAGCTGCTGAACTAACTGAATTTGAAAATTCTGGACTAGAAGCTTGTTTTGTTGCTCCAATTTCTCCTGCCGTTCTGTTAACCACAGGCAGAAATCAAAACACAAATTATTTGACCTATTTAACCAATATCTTTGTAGAGCTTTGATTACAAACCAACTTTGGCCAATAAACTTGATGCCTCTGATGTAGCTTTCTCTAGCTCAGCTTGAAGATTCAATGCTTGTTCTGCATGTGCTTTCTCTGTATAATAGCACGAAACAATCCCAAAATTAAGCTACCCAAACCTTAAGCAGGACATTCTATGTGAGCAGAAGTTAAATTATTTTAGCCATAGAGTGAAAACATGTAAGATAAACTGATAAGATTTCCAGAGTATAGTACGCCCTAAACTCACCAGATTGGAGAAGATTGGAAATGAATTATTCATTTTCTTCTGTTTTTGCATTTGCCTTTCTATATTTGCTCTCCAGATCAAACATAGCATTTCGAGTTTGCTCAAACTCTTTCTGCATTTAGTATTTGATTAGTTCATGTGTCAAAGAAAATGAAATGTTACCGGTTAATGGAAAGCTGCAGAGTACAGAGCAACTTGAAATATTTTATCACCTCTGTCCGTTCAAGTCTCTTCATTAATTCAGCTGTTAACTGCTGCTGATTATCATAACAATTCTGCAGCTCTACCAGCAGCTGACTCAAGATATTTCATATTAATTTCTGGACCTTGACAACACATATAGGCAAAAACTCAACGAAATGTTTTCAAATATGAGGCATTGACCTTGTTCTTGGACTCCAACTCAAGCTCTATATTCTTCATCTTCTCGGCCATGGCCTAAATGAGCAAATGCAGGAGTTTATATCTCATTATCATCTGACAAAAATCTTGATAACATTAACATTGGTTTGGATGTGTACTTCCTTCTCAGCTTCTTCACCTAAGTATCGATGTTGTGGTATATAAATGCCATTCTTCTCCCTTGCAGCAATAACATCTGAATACTTAAGTTAATCTCTAAGATAACAAGGGAAATGACTTCACATTCAAATGAGAATGCATTCAACAACCTTGCCTAAGAAGATCTATCTCTTGATACAGTTCCTTGAGCAGCTCAAAGTTTATTAACTTATGATTGACCTAAATGGAAAGAAGTTGAAACTGTTGTTCATCTCTTCAGAGAGAGAATCAATTTTCAGTTGAAGGAATTCAGCATTCAGAAACATTATATTTAGATAAATTACCTCCGGCCTAGTCTTTATGTTTTTTGCACAGTAAGCATAATCTAAAGTGCTGAGTGTCTCTTCCAAATAATTTATTGATGATGAGACTGTGGCAATTATGCAAGTCTGTCTTTCCACCTAGTGAATCCCTGAATAACCTCGTCAATTTACTATCCCTGACATTCACAAATTTCCTAAGTTCATGGTACTGTACAGTATATGCAATGATTAAAACCTCCCACAGGATTTCTTTTTCCATGAATACATTCTTACCTATACGGAACATGTCCAGAGTGGTCGGCTAAGGCATTGATAACTCGGCCGAATGTAAGCAAGCTTTTGTTTATCTCCCCAGCTTCCTTAGCTCTTCCCTGCAAGAATCCACGTATTGAAAGTTGAGAAAAATCTGAAGGTTCCTTTACTGTCTCAAAATGGTCAGACAAAAAGTCTTAATGCATTCAAACCTCTCTCGCACCAGACCTCAATATATTCTCAGAACCAGCAAGATCAACAAGATTCAGTTTTCCACACTTTATTATCTCATCCCCTTCTGAATAAGAACGCTCCTTGATGTGGGTTGTGATGGAAAATATAGTGTGAGAACGGCTGCTTTGCTTGTTGAGGAGACTGTCAGCAGTATGCTTTTTAGCTGAGCCTTTCTCCAGGACTTTGTATACCTCATTTGCAGTGTGCACAACTTCCTGTTCCAAACCTCTAATGAAAACATTTCCTTTACCATCTTCCATAAGAGCAATGGGCTTCTTTGACTTGTCATCAAACAAACTGACATGTTAATCTGGAGTCAGAAGGTCAGTTATCTTCTCGTTGTATGGCTCAAGAAAGGTAATTTTGAGCCTATAATCAGCATTTGCAGCTTTAAGGGCATTAAATATCTGCTTAACAGCTCTTGGAATGATCCCCTGCGTCACTAGGGAATTCTCCATCCTGCAAAAGAAAAGAGTAGAAACTTATGATACGACAATGCATTAGGGTTGTAATAACCTAGAATAGACAAAAGTTTCTTATGCATGAACCACTTCAGTACCTTTGATACCTTCCCTCCTTCCATTGTGTAAGTTTTTACCAGTTCCTGTCTGACCATATGCGAAAATGGTACAAATATAACCCTCAAGAACTTCGTTAACAATAGGAGATATGGCTGAATCAAACAACTCATTTTGTTGGGTTGCTGGACCAAACACCTGAATCATAGGAAAATTAGAAGTACAATAAAGGTGAACAATTCAAGCTAGTGTTTACATTCTTGCTCCACACTTCTGGTAAAATGAAACACCATAATCTGCTACCTTATCAAACAAAAAGGTTTTATCCATCAGCTTATAAGAAGTGTTCTTTATCACAGACACTAATCCTTTCTGCTCGTCGCATAGAATTGCTGAAGGTGACCTCAACACCATCTCATCCCCAACCGGAGCCCTAAAATTTCAAATCCTACTATCAAAATCTTAGCACCAAACTGGAGACCAGTAATAGCAATAACCAACAACAAGATCAAATATTTTCACCTGCATCAAACGATGACCTGCACATTTACACCTTTATCACTTGAATTCCCATCACTTGTAATTGAATCCCTCAAGCCCCTTTTGCTTGACTGTGGAGTTTGACCCGGTGAAAGCGGGATCATGTTGCACCTTCTTTGTGGATACTCCATTGATCGGCTCTCTCACAAAGATCAGTTACTGCAACAAACACGATCTACCTTCACTGATCAGTCAAACCACAACACAACAAGAGAAACAAAGTTTTCAAGGAAATACTTACATTAACACCATGCAATCTCAGCTTACTAATAAGTATCTATTGAATCCAAACAGATTTTGAAAAAATCACAAGTATGTTTCAATTAAGCCAAAAATTTGCAAAAAGTCACATCAATTAATAAAAGCATAACAGACTAAACCAAACGGAGATTAGTACACATACTAATGTTTCATAATAAGAACAAAAGACGGCATAATACAAAAGGAAGAGGAACACAACCTAGTTACGGACGGAACTTGCCTGCCGATCAGTCCAACGTAACTGAAGGCTGAATCAAATACATCCACAAATGGGAATTCGGGGTCAAACGAACTCATTAGAAAAGGAAATTTGTGTAACTCTGGGATTTTAGAATTAAATCTCCCCAAGATTAAGATTTTCATTTAATGGTTGTTTTCTCGTGTTCTCGATTGGCGTTACTTCGAATACCGTCGCGCGCTTTTTCGGTTGTTCGGCAAATGCCATGAAACCGTGCAGCCACGCGCTACAACTCCTGGGCTTTTTCAGGCCCAGTTTATAATATATATAGAAGTGGAGGGCTGAAATAAAAATAATACAAAAGAGATTTTTCTCTTTATTTAGGAAAAAAAACTAAAGTTAATTATTCTAACTTTTATTATTTAACACTTTAAATTTTAATTTTCACCAATTAATTCACAATTTATAAACAAAATTAAACGTATTTTATTTTTATTTTTATTTATTCATGTGAGTCATTTGAAAATAATTTTTCTACTAGTTAGAGGTAAAGTTGCGTACTATTGGACCTCCTCAAATCCTACAAATGACTTTCTAGAATTTAATGAACTCCCTTTTCAAAGAGAATTTTAAGAAATTGTTAGAATTTTTAATATGAGTATACTGTATAACTCATTAATATGAGTTGAGCTTGGGTTCAACTATTACTAAAATGATTAAAACTAGCCATTTAGTTTGTTGACTCTTATTATTTATAAATCTTTTAACATTTTCATTTAATTAATGTGGAATATTATAACACTCTCCCTCAAGTACAGCTGAGATTGGACATCCAGTTGTCACTTAAATAAACGCAACGGTAATTGAACCGGACCGCTGACCCTAGGCATCCAAACGAAAAACTGAGAAATTAAGGGTACGTTTACTTTCAGAAAACAGTTTTTTGTTTTCTATCTTGATTTTTTGCATATATTTTCAATTTTCATTTTCAGTAGAAAATTGTCGAAAACATGTTTACTAATT
>JAOSBM010000004.1:26922783-26935600 GCA_027568955.1 Erythroxylum tenue
CAACTTTACAAGTGGTAGAAAAGTTGACGGAAGATGTTCTGTTCGTTTTACCCGTCTAATCATGTTCAGTGAGAAGCTTGTCATTTTTGCCATTATTGAACATGATTAGAATGTCATGTTTTCATTAAAAATTGATTAAATTAATTAATTAGTTAATTTTAATAAATTAAGAAATTCTTATATATGAAAATAAATAAATAAATTTTTATTTAACAAATTTTTTAACTAAACTTTAAATTATTTGATAAATCAGGATAATCTCTTTCAATTATATTTCAAAAATTTTAATTTTATTTAATTTTTTGAGTTTAAAAACATTGATAAAAATAAAACAATTTTATTCCAAAAGAATAACTGAGATATCCCCAAAATTTGAATTCTCTTACTTTCAAATTTTCTAAACTCAAAATTTTATAATATGAAACACATTTATTCTGCCTTGATTTTGATATACTTAATTTATCAAATTGTTTTGTTTATAATAAGTAGCTCATAAACTCTTTAATTTTGCATCACTAATTTATTAAAAAATACATAACTCTTTTTTTAAAGTAATTAACTGTAAAAATTTAAGACTTATTTAGGGATGACAATGAACAGCTCATAAATCTAGATTCAAGTGTTTTTAATAAATCGACCTATGAGTCAGGCTCAAACTCACTTAAAACTCAGCTATTATCGTCTTATTTAAAATAGTTAAATCTCGAGTAGGTTTAGATCCGAATAATCTATACTCGGACGTTAGTGTAAAACAAACTTACACTTATGATGTGATTAAAATAATTCATTTATTAAAATAATTGACACTAAGTCATACACCGTGTCCAATGCGTGTGGTAAATTAAAACATGTCAAGAAGATAACAAAGCGAGAACTCTTCCCAATAGAAACCCGTACAGAACGAATATGACTTTGTTCTTTGTTTTTAACGATAATCCACGCCAAGGTGTGCCTCCACGAGTTACAACCTGCCTGAAGGTACCAGTACAACCCGTACCATAAACTACGGTGAAATCGACAAATCTACAATTATGCAGTTCAGAATTCAGATCAGACCTTCGTTTTTTCTATATTAACGGACAGTTGTATATAATATGAGATTTCCTTAAAGTTAGGTATAGGCGTTACGGGACTGCTTGTTTCCGGTGCAGAGCTTTGATCTGTCGATACGCAACATGAACAGGACTGCTTGTTTCTGGTGCAGAGCTTTGATCTGTAAATACACAACATACAAATTTTTTTTTTAAGATGATGTTTGGTTATAAAATAAAAAAGTATTTTTTTCTATGTAACTTTTTTAGCAGGTAAAATATAATTTTTTAAGAAACTCAAATTTGAAGTTTCTAAAAAAAAAAACATTTTTCAGTAGACTTTTTAGATTAATTAATGAGTCTATTTTTTGTCTCTTTTGTCCTTATGTTTTACACATAATTTTCACAATATCCACAAACTTAGAATCACGTTTATTTTAAAAATTATATAATATTATTTCATTTTTATATGTTTTAATATTTATTTTTAATATTTATTTTATTTATGTTATAATTCATGTAAAAAATTTTGTCAGAAATATTTTTATTTATGTTTCATAAGGTTTAAAATTATATAATAATTAATATATTGTGCTTATTTAATATGCTTTAAATAATATTTATATGCATAAATAATTTTTATTATAAAATAAAATATAGTTAAATTAAAAATATTTTTATTTTTATGTTGTCAAGCAGTCTACTTTATAAAATTTTTCAAAAATATTATTTTTAAATAACAGTTAAACAGTCAACTGACTTTCTAAAAAAGTTCTACTAATAAAAACTTTTTTGATATAAATTTATCCAAATAGATACTAAATAAGACCCCTTTCAGACAACAAAACTCATCCTTGCAAGATTTAAAGCGATTCTATTATCAAAATTAACTTTAGTTAGGAATAGAGGGGTCCGTGCCGGTCCACCACAACCGTCGCGGTACAACATGAACATTTTTAAAGGTTGATTAAACTATTTCTTGGTGCTCAAGTGTTTTGTCCATTAATGGACGCCATGACGGGGACTGTTGTACGGAAATGGTGTCGACTCACAAGGATAGACCATCCGGACCCATGCTTGGTCTGATAAGGAAGATAAAAGCATTTGAGGCTAGTATAATTTAAATTTTAAAATTTAAAATTTAATTTAAATTGATTAAAATTAATTTTAAATTATATTTGAGATTAAAGTTAAATATTTTTTAAATTTTAGGATCTTATTCTAATTCTAAATTTATAATTCAAAATCTAAACTTCTTTCACATTAAAAGACATATTTATATGTATAATAAAATAATATTTATATTTTAACAAATAATTAATTTTGAGAGTTTTATTTTTTAACAAATAATTACTTCCAAAATTATAAAACTCGATCAATTCAAATGTGAATTAAATAATTAAAATTTAAATAAATTTCATAAAAAAGTTTAGACCAAAGTTGAACTCTTTATTTTCTGTAATTAATTAAATAAGTTTTTTATTAAAATTTGAGTCATGTTTTAGAATTTGTCTTTAACTTTCATATTGATATAAATTATTAATTTATTAAATAATTTATTTTAAATATATTAATTATTAATTTATTCAATACATAGTAAAAATAATACTATAAGAAAAGTATAGATGGCAATTGACGACTATAGACTTAAATTTAAGTATTTTCAATGAGCCGATTTATAAATCAGGTATAAGTTTAGATTAACTCGAGACTGAAGAATTAAGTCTCGGATAAGAATAATTTTGACTAACTTAAGTCTGAATTTAATTAAAAATTATTTTAAAAAAATTTCGAGGCGGATAAGGACACACCGTCTTTTGCTTGAGTTCAGATCTTTTGTTTAATTTTACGGTGTCTTATTATTCTAGTAAATCTTAGTCATTTATTTATACGGGCTTCATATTTATTTATATGAGGTCCACATAAAATCTGCATAAATAAATGACTGAAATTTACTGGACACAATCAGACGTTATAAAAATTGGACAAAAGATTTCGTTGGCATATGCTTACCATTTCGTATCAAATCGTACGTACGTCCGGTGACTTTCGGGGATGCCATTCCTTTCAACGCCTAAAATATTAATAAAATCTTCCAAAAATCGCCTACAATCATACGTGTCCACTTGATAGATTTATCTTCTTCTCAAGTTTCTGCAATACCAAGTACTCCACCAGATGCGTTCGGTTTTGAGGGGACGGTTCTATCTTCTTCAGCACCTGCACATAAATTCACCACCATCACTGCTAGACCACCAAGCACCTGTCTTTTCACCACCTGCACATAAATTCACCGCTGTTAGACCACCAAGCACCTGTATTTTCTTTCTTGCAAAGACTGTTTTGGACTCTGTTATAGGACCTTTCTTCTTGTTGGCAGTGTTTGAACACTTAGGTTGACTGGTTTGAAGCTTTTTTCCTTTTCTGGGTATTTCTGAATGGATCTCGAATGGCTATTTGAGTTCTTGAAAGGTATGTTAAAGCCTCTTGCTGCCACTTCTGTGGTGCTCATGGCGGTGTTGTTGTCTTTCTTGCAAAGACTGGGATTGGAGGGTGAAATGGTTTATGCCATCGTCAGAGCTTTTCTTCAGCTTTCTGTAATTGGGTTCGTTTTGCAGTTCATTTTCAGTAGGGAACAGAGTTTTTGGATCATTCTAGCTTACCTTTTCATGGTTAGTACTCGTAGACCGTAGTCTGATACTCCTTTATCTCTCTATCGGTCAGTTCACTTCCTCGTATGGATGCTCTATGCCTAACAGATAATTCAAGAGAACTGAGAGAAAAAAAACCGGGGATATTTAAAAAGCTAGTGGATTTTAGAGCATCTTGATGAGTGAAAGATTTTAGCATTTCATGTTGAGTACAAAGTATGAAAATTTTGAAACTGTTTTGAACTTGGAGTTAAATGAGTGCACCAGTTATGCAATCTTTTTCTCCTTCGACTGAACTTCTGGTTTATTTTGATGGAACTTTCATTGAAAGTTCTCTCTACTTCATACCTCTGCTTGATATCAAGATGTGAAATTTCTTGATCATAGTCAATAAGCAACTCTTTCGAGAGAAATTAAAGAAGTATCTCAGATCTTTAATTGCCACAGCTCTTGCACATCGTATCAGGACAACTTTTGTCTTGTTTACTATTTTGGGTATCAAATTTGATATTGTGTTCAACCGTCCATGTAGGTCTCTGTTGCCGGTTACACAGCTGGTCAACGTGCCAAGCATGTTCCTCGAGGAAAATATGTAGCCGGAGCTTCGATCCTCGCCGGAACTTCAGTGACAATGTTCTTGCTTGTTATATTAAACGTGTTCCCCTTCACTCCAAGATACATCATACCTGTTGCAGGCATGATGGTTGGAAATGCTATGACAGTAACTGGGGTTACCATGAAAAGGCTCCGTGATGACATAAAAGTGCAAACAAACCTGGTAAGTTTGAAGTAGCTCAAATAAGTTGGTTGGCAAATCATCCATTGTCAGGGTCCAGATCCTGATACTCATCTTTGATTCATTAATTCTGATAAAAACATGGCAAATCTGCAATCTGTCGAGGTTTTCCAGGGGCTTAATCAAATTGGTAGTGTCTTTGGCAGGTAGAAACAGCTTTGGCTCTTGGGGCAACCCCACGACAGGCCACTCTACAGCAAGTTAGAAGGGCTTTGGTTATAGCCCTTTCACCGGTGTTGGACAATGCTAAAACTGTTGGTCTCATATCGCTTCCTGGGGCCATGACTGGCCTAATAATGGGAGGAGCATCTCCATTGGAGGCCATTCAATTGCAAATCGTGGTGATGAATATGCTCATTGGTGCAACGACTGTAAGTAGTATCATGTCAACATACCTTTGTTGGCCTGCTTTCTTCACAAAAGCTTATCAGTTAGAACCAAAAGTTTTCTCCAAGGATTAATTAAACCTTTCTAACAATTCTGGAACCCCATAAATGTAAACCACGAAACGGGTTAGGGGATGAAGGATTGTCAACAGCTATCTTCTTGTAATCGTTTAATACATTGGAGGCGTTTGTGGATGCTTCAACTGTCATGCGCGTGCTGCTTTCTTCTTCTTTTTGTTTTGTGCCAAGATTCTTAATTTAGCTGTTGATGAGGTGTCTCATCATACATAGAAAAGGTGAGTTTCACTCGAAGTGGGATGTCAATATCGTACCATTGTCCTGGAGGATTTCATGGAATGACTCATATTAGTGCGATTCTGAGGTAAGGTTAGTAGGTGGTCCTTAGTGATGGCAATATTCTTGGCCTATTCTTTCACCTTTCTCATTCCGGAAGAAACTTGAGGCCATACAAAGAATCTGCAGTCAGATATTGCCAGTTCCAGGGAAGATAGACCCCAGGTGCCAAGATAGAGGTGCAACTTGTTCTGGCAAAACGACAATCTCAACCTGGAAAGGTACTGAGCTCATTTCCAGTTTAATCAGTAATCATGCATCTTGAAGAAAATACACAAACAACAGTACACATTAAGTTGTAGGCAACTGATAAACACAGAGCCATGATATATGAGACAGAAGGACTACTATGAATAAGTTTAAAAAGAAAACAATGTTTTTACCAAACAAATGATCTCAATTTCGAAAGCTGGACGAATTTGAAAGGCGTTAAACTGCAAAAAACACGAGAACAGTTGATGAATGCACAAAACTACCCAACTTCTTCGTATGCGTATGTTCTCACTTCTCACAATACATCCCTCTAATATTGCCAAGGTGACCCTCAGATGTGTCTTGCATGGCTATGATCGATAGAGGTGGAGGATACACTATGGACTTCTGAGACTTGCCATCAAATGGACCCTCGAAATAGAGAGAGAAATTTCCTGGAGGGTCATAGGTGTAAAGGTGCAAGTAATCCATGTTAGAATTGCATGTGACACGGGAACCCCCTTAACGCTCGGCGTTTCTACACACAACCTGCGGATAATGTCCCGCCGATATAGTTGTCGATGCGCTCATTTGTCGAGGAGTCGTAGTCTACAAACTCGTCGCCGCAAGCCTTGACGAAGTCGGTGGGTCTCCAATGGCCTTGGAAACTCCGTAACTAGTTTTTCCTGTAAGTGCTGTTCGGAGATTGCATCAACTTGCTACCGTCGATGGTGGAATGTTTTCATTGCACATTATTAGTGATTATTTTTCAAAATTAAGTTTAATAATATTAAATTTTATTACTCATAAATAAAAATGGCTTTAGCGAGTCTAATTTAAAATTAATAAATTTGATTTGAGTTGATCGAATTTCGAGTTAGATTCGAACTTTTTTTTAATTTATAAACTTTGAAATAAGTTAAACTTCGATCTAATATAAAAATAATAAATTCATAATATCGATAAATAAAATTTCTATTATATTTAACATATAAAATTAGAATAATTTTATAATGGTATAAATTAAATAAATATTTTTAATTTTTTTATAAAATCAATATATTTTATTTGAATATACTGCGTATATATTGTTTTAAATTGTAATAATATAAATGAAAATCTTCAAATTTGTATCAATATTACACATATGACATGACATTGAAGATATTTACAATTTAACTTTAATCTTATATTTCCTAATACATTCAAATATTTGGAAATTCACTCAAATTTTATGAGATAAAAATGAAATAGAAGATTTGTGCTTATAAAAATTTCACAAATAATAAGAAAAATATATTTGTTTATTATATTTTAGTAAAAAGTTTAAATAAATTGAGATCGAAGAACAAAGTAGGGTATATTATAATTTAAGTATTATTATTATTTTTTCCTCAAAAAAATATTATTATTATTTGTCACACATAATTTAATCATTTATATTAATAAATAAAATAAATAAAGTTAATTTTTATTTAACAGTACATTTTTAATTAACTTTAATTTTTTATGTACAAAGAAATTTTTTTCTCCGATCTTATCTTAAAATTAATTTTACGATGATCTAATACCGATTAAGCTTTTAAACTTAAAAAAGTCAAGCCCAAGTTCAGGCTGCCTATATCCAACTCGATTTTTATAAGCAAAATCTACTTCATTTTTGTATTTTTTATTTTTAAAAATTAAGTCGGGTCAGAGTCGAGCTCGAGCTCGAGCTTTCCTCTAAGGATGGCAGTGGGCTCTACTAAGGTCCGACCCGACTTATTGCCATCCTTAAAGGAAGTTGCACAATCCTCACACAAAGGGAAATTTCTTAAATGACTTACTCCTGAAAATCGAAATGTTTGAAGTTAATAAAGTAGTCCTATAAGAATTTGTTTTCTATTATTTAATGACATTGTCTTTTTATTTTTAATGTAGTATTTGTGGGAGCTACAAGCTGTCGTGTGGGTTAATTAAATTGATATGATATCAATTTGAGGCTTTTGTTCGAAATACTTAATAAGTTCCTTAAAATTAATAATTAAGCATAAAAGGATACTCTGATAGTTTGAAGTAAACATTTGTTATTACGTAGTAAAGATATAGCCGTCCACTCTATTATTTTTTTTCAAAAAATTTGTATATATAAAAACTAAGGAAAAAGGGTATAAAGCAGATTATGTGTTAGTTTTTATTTTAAAAATAAAAAATAATAAAAGGCTTAAAAAAAACTAAAATAAATGGATGCTTGTATCTATAATAATTTAAATTTGAATAATAGCTTTAGAAATTATAAATTTGTTCAATAATAATTTAAAATTATAAATAAAATTGATTAATTACTTCCTAATAAGACGGGAGGATTGATTTAGTTGCAAGGATTGCAAGGTGACACCTAGTGCTTGCGTGTCAACTCAACATAGCCTGCTAGTTATGGATCTTCTTATTAAAGATTGGAGGATGAAGAGAAGTCCTATGAATTACACCATAATCAGATGGTAGAATTTAAAAGGAGATATGAAGAAATAATTTAAGGATAGAGTAATGTTTGGTGAAGATTGGAGTTTCGTAGGAGGTGTTTGGTGAAGAAATAATTGCAAGGTGACACCTAGTGCTTGCGTGTCAACTCAACATAGCCTGCTAGTTATGGATCTTCTTATTAAAGATTGGAGGATGAAGAGAAGTCCTATGAATTACACCATAATCAGATGGTAGAATTTAAAAGGAGATATGAAGAAATAATTTAAGGATAGAGTAATGTTTGGTGAAGATTGGAGTTTCGTAGGAGGTGTTAACTAAATGTGGGAAATAGTTGCAACTCTTATAAGGAATACAACTGTTGAGACCTTGGGTGTTTCTAAAGGGCAGAGGGGGTGATAAGAGGGAGTATTGGTGGTAGAAGAGGAAGTTCAATAAAAAGTTAAGTCCAAGAAGGCTGCCTACAAAGCTATTCTGGATAGCACCACAGAAGTCGAGAGATTTAGTAATAGAGAAAGGTATAAATTGGTAAAGAAAGAAGCGAAGTTGATAATCTCAGAAACTAAAAGTAGAGTTTACGAGAAACTTTATTAACGACTGAATACTAAAGATGGGGACAAGGATATTTTTAAGTTAGCGAGAGCTAAGGAACGAAAAGCACGAGATTTTGATCAATTTCGTTGTATAAAAGACGAAGCAGGGAGAGTGCTAATAGTCGAAAATGACATCAAAAGAAGATGTTAGAGGTATTTTTATAGCCTTTTTAATGAAGGCGTAGAAAATAAAATATTTTTAGGTGACCTTAGCCTGTCCAAGAGGTTTCATAATTTTACTTACTGTCAACTGATTACAAGGGATGAACTTAAGAATATATTGAAGGAGATGAAGGGTGGTAGGGCAGTAGGGCTTGCTAAGATACCTATAGAGGTTTGGAAGAGCCTAGGCGAGGAGGGTATTACTTGGCTGATTAAGCTTTTTAATGTGATCCTTAAGTTTGTCAAAATGCCAAATGAGTGGAGATTTAGTATGATAATTCCTTTATACAAAAACTAAGGGGCCATCTAAAGTTGTAATAAATACAGAGACATCAAATTACTTAGACACACTATAAAGTTATGGGAGGAAGTGATCGAAAAGCGAGTGAGAAAGAATGTTTCTATCTTGGAAAACCAAATTTGGTTCATGGCAAGAAGATCCACGACAAAAGCTTTGCATCTCCTTAGAAGGTTAATAGAATACAACAGGAAAAGACAACGTAACCTACACATGGTTTTTATTGATTTATAGAAGGCGTATGATATGGTACTAAGGGAAATCATGTGGAGGTGTTTAGAAGTCAAGGAGGTCCCTATGATTTATATACAACTTATTAGGGATATATATGAAGGTGTAAAAACTAGAGTAAGGAAAATAGGAGATACGAAATATTTTTATATAGATATTGAGTTACACCAAAGTTCCTCTTTGAGTCCCTTTCTGTTTATAGTAGTAATTGACGAGCTTACCAAGAATATTCAAGGGGATGTGCCTTAGTGCATTTTATTTGCTAATGACATTGTTTTAGTAGATGAGACAAAAGAGGGGTCAATGCCAAGCTTGAACTTTGAAGGGACGCGTAAAGTCCAAGGATTTTAGATTGAGAAGGACTAAGATTGAGTATATGGAATGTAATTTTTTCGCGACTTAGGGTGATTACAAATGTAAATGTCAAGATTGGATCGGAAGTCATGCTGTAAAAAGGAATGTTTTAAATATTTAGACTCCATCATCCAGAGCAACGGAGAAATTGATGAAAACATAGTCCACCGGATCAGATCAGGATGACTTAAATAGAAAAGTGTTTGATAAGAAGATACCACTTAAGCTTAAAGGTAAATTATATTGTTTAGCGATTACACCGACCATGCTCTATGGAGCAGAGTGTTGACCCATTAATCAAGTTCATAGTCATCAGCTAATGATGACAAAGATGAGGATGCTCCGTTGGATTTGCAACCTTACCAAAAAGGATAAGGTCATGAATGCAATGGTGAGGGACAAATTAAATGTTTTTTAAAAATCTAGACAAATTAATAGAGACGAAGCTTAGATGAGTGTGCACACATTAACAGTTGATAGCACTAGATTCGATAGTTACATTGGAGATGCAATTGGTATGATCGATACCTACCGGTTGAACTAAGGTGGCTTGTTGGGCAAACTAAGGTCATTCTTAGGGATATTGGATATCGACCCACTAGGAGAATTTCTCTATGAGTTCTCTTGGATTTATATTGAGGGTTATGAATTTGTGAAAATAGTGGGAGTCATAATGTGTGTTATTAAAGTCCTTATAGACATGCATTTAAGTACATTCTAATTTTTCTCTATTTGACGATAGGTTGCTATTGCCCGAGTCAACACCATGAGTACTAGTGTGAATCTAAGATCATTGATGGAAGCTAACAAATTGATTGGACCAAACTTCCTTGACTGGCTCAGGAACTTGGGAATAGTTCTCAAGTCTAGGAAGCTTGGTTATGTCTTGGAAGAATCACTTCCCGATCCCCTTGCCGCTGATGCTTCCGATGATGATCGAAGGGAATATAGGAAGCATCTCGATGATAGCAAGATGGCTAGTTGTATTGTGCTAGCCACTATGTCACCAGAGCTATAAAAGCGGCACGAGGCTATGGATGCTCATACCATAGTCTATCATCTTAAGGAGCTCTTTGATGAGCAAGCAAGGTTCGAAAGCTTCGAGACTTCGCGATTTCTCTTCCGCTCCAAGATGGTTGAGGGGACATCTCCAATGTAGTACGCACTGAAGATGAATGGCTACATCGAGCGGTTGACCTCCTTGGGTTTTCTTTTAGATCATGAATTAAGTATTGACTTAATTCTAATGGGTTTAACCGATAGTTACTCACAATTTGTACTTAATTATTGGATGAACAATATATCCAGCACAATTCCCGAGCTGGTCAACATGCTCAAGGTAGTTGAGTCATCTTTATGCAAGGACAAGATTGTGATGTTGGTGGACTCTTCTGGTGCGAAGAAAAAGAGCCAAAAGAAAAAGAAGTCCACAGGGCCTAAGGGAGGTGTCAAGAAAGTAAAGAAGACTGCGTTGAAGGAAACTTGCTTCCACTGTGGCAAGGATGGCCACTGGAAGAGAAACTGTAAGGCCTATCTAGAGTCCTTGAAGCAAAAGAAGGCATCTAATGCCCCATTTACTTCAGGTATTTATGTTATATATATTCATAATGTTTTTGATAACAATATATAGGTTTTAGATACCAGTTGTGGCTCACACATTTGTACTTACATGAAGGGCCTCAGGAGCAGTAAACAACTCAACAAGTGAGAGTTAGATCTGCGAGTGGGTAATGGAGCAAGAGTTGCTGCATTAGTTGTAGGCACATATGTATTGACGCTCCCTAGTGGGCTTGTACTAGAATTGGACAATTGTTTTTATGTACCTTCTTTGACTAAAAATGTAATCTCTGTTTTTAGTCTTAACAAAAGAATAAAACGAGATAATGTGAAATCATCTTACTTATGGCATTGTCGCCTTAGCCATATAAGTGAGAGACGCATGCCTAAACTACACAAGTGTGGTAGAATAGGGTCATTTGATTATGAATCATTTTACGCATGTGAATCTTGCTTATTAGGCAAGATGGTGACTAAGTTACCCTTTAAGATAAAGGGTGAACGAACTAGTGGACTTTTAGACCTAATACATATTGATGTATATGGTTCGATGTCTATACATGCCAAAGGTGGTTTCATATACTTTATTACCTTTATCGATAATCATTCTCAATATGGGTATATGAATCTTATGAGATACAAATCTGAAGCCTTTGAAAGGTTCAAAGAATTCAGAAATGAAGTTGAGAAACAACTTAGGAGAAGTATTAAATCACTTAGATAGGATCGAGGTGGTGAATACTTAAGCCAAGAGATTTTGGATTATCTCAGGGATAATGGAATATTGTCCCAGTGGACTCCACCTTACACACTACAACACAATGGTGTGGATAAGATGAGAAACTGACCCTTGTTAGACATGGTGAGGTCTATAATGGCTTTAGAGAATTTACCAAAATCTTTTTGGGGGTATGCACTCGAAACTTCTGTTTATGTATTAAACAAAAGGTGTTTGTTTCAAAACATGTTGTCTTTTTAGAGAAAGAGTTTCTTTTAAGAGAAGACAGTGGGAGCAAAATTAAACTTGTGGAAGTTCAAGATGCTCAAACAAACACAGATCAATTGCCTGGACCCGAGACTATTGTTCGTGAACATGAAACAATTGTTCAACCTTTTGATACATAAGAAATTCGTAGGCCAGGTAGGATACGTCATGTTCCCGAGGGATGCGGATTTATCATAGATAAACTTAACGACGTATTACTCATAGAAGATGACGAGTCTACTACCTATGAAGAGGTTCTGAAGAGTTCAAAATCTGACAAATGTGTCAGAATTTAAGTTATGAAATTCGAAATGGATTCCATGTATGAAAACCTAGTATAGAATTTGGTTGACCCACTCGAAGGGATAAAACTTATAGGGTGCAAATGAGTTTTCAAGAAGAAAACTGACATGAAGGGTAATGTAGTTACCCATAAAGCTAGGCTTGTAGCTAAAGTTTATCGTCAAAAGTAAGGTATTGACTATGACGAAATGTTTAGCCGAATAGCTATGCTTAAATCCGTTAGGATACTCCTTGCCATTACCGCTCATTATGATTACGAGATATGACAAATGGATGTGAAGACGACTTTCTTTAATAGAAAACTAACCAAGGATGTGTATATAACACAACCTGATGGTTTCATATCCATGAATGAAGAAAAGGTATGCAAGCTTTAGAAATCTATTTATGGATTGAAGCAAGCATCTAGGAGTTGGAATATCCGATTTGATGAGACAATCAAAGAGTTTGGTTTCTCACAAAAT
>JAOSBM010000004.1:26935700-26949956 GCA_027568955.1 Erythroxylum tenue
GAAATTGAATACCGACGGGGCCAGTAAACGTTCCACCCTCACCGCCACGGCAGGAGGCCTCGTTCGGGATAGCTCAGACGCTTGGCTTGGTGGTTTTGTTCAGAACATCGGTTGGTGCTCTTCGATTTCGGCCGAGCTTTGGGGAGTCCTTTCAGGACTAACCATGGCTTGGAACCTGGGATACCGCAAGATTATTTTGGAGTTTGACTCTCAGCTCGTGATGCAGATCCTGTCAGACTCCGCCACCCGCTCCCGGTCGCACAACCGCAATTGGGTTGTGATTCCCCGTCATACCTATCGAGAGCTGAATTGATGTGCAGATTGGCTCGCCAATTTTGCAGTGACTTTTGACATTGGTGTTACCACACTCCTCTATGTCCCCGCCGAGTGCTTCTCGATCCTCCGAGATGATCTTATTGGGCTCTGCCTCTCACGTCTTATTGTGTAGCTTTTAGTTTTGTCCCTCAAAGGAAAAAAAAAAGATAGGAGAACTAAAGGTTATGTAAAATTATTACTTATTAGTTTATTCCATATAAAACAAAAGTTAAAATGATGGGATTTGCAGTTTGCACGCAGTACAAAAGTTAAAGTGATGGCCGATGGGACTTTGCATTGCATACAGTACTTGATAAAGACTTAAAGCAATTTTTTAATTAAAGAATAGTCAATAACGTGGCCCACTATAAGAAAGACATTAGGTTACCACCTTCCTGGCTGCTCGGCTGGCTATATGTCGAATCATTTGGGCTTGCCCGTGGTCATGTGTCCGAAGGATGGTAGAGAGAAGAAGAGAAAGAAAGAGAGAAAGACATTAGTTTTTTTTTTCCTCTAAGAAACCTTAGCTTTATTAGATTTACCGAAGAGCTTTTCATAGATCAAAAACTTCCAAGGTTGCTTATCTAAGAGGGACAATCATATTTTGCTTCAAAATTTTCCAAAGTTATTTTATTTTGTTCTGTTTATTATGTTTCCCCATAATAGTCACTAAATTTTATTGCATCTATTTCTATATTCAAGCTTTGAATTTGATAAATAATATATATATATATATAATAAAAATTCATATTTATTACTTATTAGTCACTGTCACCAGTTCGATTATGGTTCAATTTCGATTGAACCATTGACTCTTGAATCAGTTGCTTCTCCAGTTCAATCACCGATCCGATTTTTAAAACATTGATTTGAAAGCCAGGAAAAAGAAAACACAATTTTCAAATTCCAGAAACATCGGTTTGTTGGAAAATTAAAAGCCACCTGAATATGGTTCCACGTAATATAGCAATAAATATATTTTATTCTTTTAATAAAAAGGAAAAACTCCATTATTCTTTATATCTTCTTGTATTGGGTGCGAAATGCGCCCGGCATACAATAGACGCCATCCCCGGCCATTATCGTAAACGGTCAACTTCCCTACGTTTCGCTCAACCAAAATAAGGAATTCTCAGCAGCATCGCCACCGCCATTGACGGAGTCAAATTATCATACATAATTTCATACAGGTGCACAGGTGAGCAGCGCCCTCACATCAGATTATTGAAATAGCTTGGGTCGGATCGTGGAGTGAATTTGTCACCATGCCGGTTGGCCATTCTCTGAATTTTGGGGTTTCAGCTGTTCTTCTGGTATGTTGGATCTTGCTCAGCTACTGTTCAGGTGAACTCAGAGTTTTCGATCATATTAAAGATTTTGGGTTGTGGATAGAATTTAAGAATCGTTTGACCAAAGGCGTGCTTGGCAGGATTTGTATTGTCGGGTGTGGTCACGCTTGACTCGATTAAGATTTATAAGACACACGAATTGTTTAAGATAAAACCGACGGTGTATTTCCGATGTAAAGGAGAGGACAGAGTAGAATTGCCCGATGTTAAAAAAGTTAACGTATCTTATAGTTTCAACGGTGAAGAATCCTGGCAGGTAAGTCAGTTTCTTTCTTTTTTAGTAAGTAATTTCAGGTTTTCTAAATTATCCTATACGTTTTAGGCAAGGGAATATTCAAGAGATGATAAAGATTTGATTTTTCCATGTTAAGTGAATTTGATTATACCGAAATTGTGTTTTTGATGGTTGGCAGCCATTGACGCAAATAACGGATAAGAAATGCAAACGTTGTGGGTTCTATGAGAAGGATAATTTCAAACCCGACGATGTGTTTGATGAATGGGAGCTTTGTCCTTCTGACTTCAAGGATTCTGATGGAAAATATAGAAGAATCAAAGACAATGAGTTTAACGCTACGTTTCTATGTCTGCAATGTGCATCTCTAGGAGCTGGTGAGTGAGTTACCATTTTTGCATTGCACTTTTAAAAGATTATTGTTGTTTATATCTTGGAAGTTCAGTTGCTAGTACAATTGGTATCAAGAACTCTTTCGGGTCTATTTACATATGAAGGGGTGTGGTTCTTTGAGACAAGATTAATATATCTCTTCTCAACTATCAAACAAATGTGTGGATCAAACAACTGTATTTTTCTTGTTTCTTTTATTAGAAATCCACACGTTTTGTGTTAGCAGAATAAGTGAAAGTTGAAACTCTTGCTCGATATTTTCTGGGATTTCTTAACAGGACTCATCTTAAGAGATTTGATTGGTTCTATGCTAATCATCAATTTATTCGAAAGCTAGTTAACTTCAGTTGGTAAGTTGGTGGTTTTCAGAATTAGATGCCATAAGAAATCACTTCATTGCTCCAGCAATCTGTTCTACATATTGTGCTACTGAAACTTATTGCAAACTTCTTCGTGGATTCTTATGGTGAAATTGAAAGGTCTTGAAATCTGGATCATGTAACAATTTTCAAAGCTGTGAATATCCACATCTATGCAGTGCCTTGTATATGGACCATCTTAATCTTGTCCTGAACTGTGGTTATGATTATGTTCTCGGGTGTATACAGATGCCAATACCTCCTCACACAAGCACGATCGTGGTAATGGAATGCATCTTGCTGTGATCATAGTCATATGTGTTCTGGTTTCAACCGTATCGATACTTGCTTTATTCACGGCATTCAAATACTGGCAAAAGAGAAAAAGAGAGCAAGAACAAGCTCGATTCCTTAAGTTGTTTGAAGATGGAGATGACATTGAGGATGAACTAGGCCTAGGAGCTGATATGTGATAGAAGAACGGAAATTTGGTAACTTTTTGTACAGATGCTAAGTAATACAGATTTTGTCTGTTCTTCAAAAAGGAAAGTTTTAATTGAATTTTGTACAGTTACTTTGATCTCTAGAACAGTGATGGATTAGTTGTGCCGATGTATTTGCGATCGATGCCTACTATAAGTTTCTAGTTGCACTTAAGAGGAAATGAGTGATACAATTTTGTGAAAGAAACCAGTCTGCGAAACAATCCTCTCTTATAGTTTAAGCATTCAATGTGATATGCTCACAAGTTCCTATGACAGTAGCTCAAATGTTATCAGCTTACTGGAATCAGAGAATATATGTCTATATATGTCATGTGATTATTTTTCATAGAACTAAGGCCTCTGGGTGTTTTTGCGTCATCATGCAAGGCCAGTAACCAAATATACCTTCACAAATCCCCAAATCATCTATAGAGTAGGTAGAGCCATATAAAGGCTCTTGCTTACAGTAACTAGTGCCGCCTTTCTCCTTGACAAAGCCAAACCATGATGGATTGTTGGACCAAGGACTCTCATCCCATGAGAGCTGGTTTTGTGTATGTTCATAAAGGATGACAGAATTGTCCAGTGTTTCGCTTTGAAACCAATCTTCTGCATTCTCCAAATCACTGATGTAGTCATTGTTGTCGTCGTAGGATAAAGGGTTGTCAGCGAAACAGCCATTGAAGTCGAAATAGAAGTCGTATTCATTAACATAAGAAGTCCAGTTGGTAAACAGCGGTTGTTCTGTTTCTTGAATTCTCTCCACAGAATGAACCTCTACATTTTTATATGGTTGAGACGCAAAGTAGTAGAAGAAACCCTCCTGAAATGGGTAGTCATAGTCCAGTACGAGATGAGGGTACGAGGTCGATGAAGGGCAATCTTCATAAGTTGCAGCAAATACACTACTGTCTCCAAGAAGACTGGAGTAGTTGGTAAAGTCTTGTGGCTCGTGCATGTAATGAAAAAGTCATCCAAGTGCATAAATTAACTACGACGAGGAAGATGGAAAGGACATGTTACAATGATAATTGAAGGTGATCGTTGAGAAGAGAAATGAAAGTGGCTGTTTATAGGCATAGCAGAGCACTTGGTTGCTTGCCAAATCAAGACGATGCCTGTGGGACAACTCTATTTATTAGTGTTTTTATTGCAAAAAAAAGAAGAAAAAAAATCCATTCTAATCTCTGACTATTCTCCGATGACATATGATCGTGAATACGTTTCCACCGACCTTAAGGACCTGCACACTTCGAATCTTCTTTTGCTTTAGAAAAGCATCATAAAGTCAGGTATCTTCACTTAAAGGCTTGTGGTGTGAGCCAAGGCATCTTATTCAATATTCTCAGCTACCAAGCACAACAAAACTAGCAGCTTTCACGTGTGTAGGAGTGTTTTCATTGCAGGAGAAGGAGTGGAGAGAATTTATAGAATAAAATGCTCTCTGTATTACTCTGTTTTATGCTTTTGATAAGCCTCCTAATATAACATCTCTAAAACCAAACAAAACGATTACAATTGCTTCTAAATTATAACCGCATAAAAAAGAAAGTTTGCTAAATTAATTTCTATGTAACGTAAACTAATAATAACTCTTTCGTTCAAGTTTGCTAGTTCAATACTCCTCCTCAAACTTGAATCTTTCGTCTTCATTTGCAGTCAGGACAGGTGATTCCCAGCATTTTCTTGAACTTCTCAAATAATTCAGTCTTGAAGGGCTTTGTCATAACATTTGCAACTCAAGGCTTTGTCTTAACATCTGCAACTTGATCTTCAGTTCGACAAAATTGAAGTTTGATTTCTCCTTGTTTTATGAATTCCCTAATATAGTGATAACTTATATCTCCGTGATACACAGGATTCTTCGCTATTGCCATAGCTGATTCATTGTCACACTGAATACACGTTGGACCAAATTGATCATGCTTCAGATCCTCTAGCATCTTGTGTAGCCAAATTGCCTGACACGCTGCTGATGTTGCTACAATATACTTAACTTCCGCTATCGATAGATTATTACAGGTCTTATGGGAGAATCAACCTCCAAAGCTAGCTTGAAGGGTAGGAGAGTCTATAAGCTTATAAACCCTACATCAGTCTCTTTTATGACCGATATGGGATAATTAGACCGTAACATCCCACTACGCTTCGTAGCTCAGGCACCGACGGGCTGGCTGTATGCTAGACCTTTTCTAGCCCCGAGCGAACACTGCAATGTCGGCGTCTCGCCCCATGGACGTGACACCAGAACTTGAAGGAGTGGTGTTAGCTTTGATACCAATTATTACAGGCTTGAAGAGTGAGAGAGCTCATAAGCCTATAAACCCCACATCGATCTCTTTTATTACCGATGTGGGCCAATTAGACTGTAACAGTTACCACTTGTTGCTTTTTTGAAGACCATCAGATGACTCATTTTCCCAAATAGAAAACATATCCAAAAGTACTTTTGCGTGTTTCAATGTCACCTGCCCAGTCACTATCTATGTAACCCAATAATTTAAAAGAATCATAATGGGCATAGGATATTCCATGATCTCGTGTTCCATTTAGATAACGCAAAATCCTTTTTGCTGCTTGCAAGTGTGATTGACATGGTTTCTCCATGAAACGACTTATGAGCCCAACTCCATAAACAATGTCAGGTCTAGTGGATGTCAAATAACGTAGGCTTCCCACTATACTTTTGAAGTAGGTTGGATCGACAAGTTCTTCGCTACCTTCTTTCTTTATCTCACCACGTTCTGCAACATGCGTACGAATTGGGGAAGCTTTATCCATCTTGAATTTCTTTAAGATATTAGTGGAATATTTCTTTTGCGACACAAATATGCCGTCATTAGTTTGTTTCACTTCAATGCTAAGAAAGTACGACATTAATCCTATGTCTGTCATCTCAAACTGGTGTACTATGGAGTTCTTAAACTTTGTAAACATCAACTCACTATTCCCAATAAATATGAGGTCATCTACATATAAACACAACATCAAAATTTCACCACTCACCTTCGACTTGACATATAAAGTGTGCTTGTGAGGACATTTATAGAAGCCATCTTGTTGTAAGTATGTGTCGATACGAGAATAACAAGCACAAGGTGTTTATTTCAAGCCATACAAGGCTTTCTTGAGGTGGTAGACTTTGTTCTCATCTCCTTTCTTAACAAAATCAGGTGATTGATCCACATAGATTTCTTGTTGAAGTACTCCATTCAGAAAAGCTAATTTAACATCCATTTGATAACTTTCCATTTATTTTGGGCAACAAGAGATAAAATCATTCGAACTGTGTCCATTTTTGAAACTGGAGCAAAAACTTCAAAGTAATTTATTCCCAGATTTTGATTGTAGTCTTTAACCACCAATCTTGCTTTATAGTGATCAACTTCACCATTGGGTCTATACTTTGATTTGTACACCCATTTAACTCCTATTGACTTCTTTTCAACCGACAGAGAAGTCAGCTCCCAAGTATCTAGATCATATCTCCTCCTTCATAGCTTGGAACCATTTCTCATCTGCTACTGCAACGTTAAAAGAAATTGGATCACAATCTGCAAATAAACAAAAACTTGATAAGGTATCATAATTTAACTCATCATCATTGTCATCATCTTTGCCTAACACATAATCTTGCAATCGTACTGGTATTATGTGAGTCTGCTAAGGACAACTTGATGGTCTTGCATATGCTATTTCAGAAGGGGTATTGACCGGTGACGGTGATGACGTGGAAACATGACTTGAAGATGCCCCATTTGTTGATGCTTCACTAACGATAACACTACTAGTCTTATCATTGTTCTGATTCCAATTCCATTCTTTATCTTCAACAAATCGAATATCCTTGCTTATGATAACCTCCTTAGTGTCTGGATTATACAATTTATAACCCTTTGCCACATCACTATAGCCAATGAAGATGCATTTCTGACTTTTATAGTCAAACTTCTTCCTTTTTTCATTAGGTATATGGGCATAGGCAACACACCCAAATACTTGCAAGTGAGAAACATCTAGCTTGTTCCCACTTCTTACTGCTTTTGGTGTCCTTCCACGAACTAACACTGAAAAAATAAACTGATAATATCCCCAAGAAAGCTAACGTCCAGTAAATAGATCGAAAATCTCTAAAACCCAGCAAACACGATTTGAGAACCTAAGGTATATGAAACCTTAGACTCGAAAAGATGCAGTTTGAAGAACCATCGAGAGTTGAACACCACGAAGGGTGATCACACCTTCGATAAGTTCGGAAGTGTTCGAAAATCGAACGTAAGACTTGAGAGCGATAAACTCACAAACTCACAAGAGAATTATTTTCAATTAATCAAAAGAGAAGTGTCTTCCTTACAATAGAAAAAGGTATTTATAGTATAGGAGTATGCCTAGCCACATAAGGTAAAATATCTAAATGAATTAAGAACATGGTCTAAAGACTAAATAGGAAAATTAATTCAAAGAGCAGTATTTGGGATAATTTTCTTTTGAAGCTTGATTCTCTGCCAAATTTATTCCCGCTCTTAGTCCGCGCTTGCTATAATGGTCCAACTGACGTAATGGGACACCTCTTCCTTCGGTTTGATACTCGAACTCTTCATTTGATTCTCCCGAATCAACTCCGCCATCGAATTCTTAATTCTCTTAGCATGAGCTCGGGTTATTGGTCCAACTGGCACATGTAGAGGGTCCCGTTGCCTCATCTTTTCCTTGTTCGTATCATTTCCTCCTTCGTCAAGAGGATTCGTCCACGAATCAACACCTGCGTCAAAAGGAGATAAATCACTAACATTGAAAGTGGACAATACATTGTACTCACCTAGGAGCTATAATTTGTATACGTTGCCTTTGATCTTTTCAACGACTTGAAACGGTCCATCCCCTCATGGTTGTAACTTATTTTGCCTCTGGTTTGGAAACCTCTCTTTACACATATGGAACTACACCCAATCACCTGGTTCAAAGATAACTTTACATCGTCCCTTGTTGGCCTGACTGGTATAATGTTCATTCTTCTTCTCAATTTGAGCTTTCACTTTCTCATAAAGTGACCTCACTAATTATGCCTTCCTCCTGCCATCTAAACTAGTCATTTCATCAATAGGCAAAGACATTAAGTCCAATGGGAACAAAGGATTAAAACCATACACAATTTCAAAAGGTGAATAACCAGTAGACGAATGTACAGTTCTATTATATGCAAATTCAGCAAAAGGTAAACACTATTCCCAACTCTTAAGATTTTTGTTTATAATGGCACGAAGTAATTGAGATAGAGTCCAGTTAACTACCTTGGTTTGACCGTCAGTTTGGGGGTGACATGTGGTAGAAAATAGTAATTTAGTTCCCAACTTCCCCCATAAGACCTTCCAAAAATGACTTAAAAAGTTAACATCTCGATCTGACACGATAGTCTTAGGAATCCCATGAAGATGTACTACTTCCCTAAAGAACAAATCTACTTCGTGGGTTGCATCATTAGTTTTACGTTAAGGAATAAAATGCACCATTTTACTAAACCAATCGACTACCACAAAAATATAATCTTTCCCCTTGCTTGTTTTAGGTAAACCCAGTACAAAGTTCATAAAAATATCTGTCTGAGACTCATTGGGTACGGGTAAAGGTGTGTAGAAACCCCTGGCTAACACTTTAGACTTAGCCTTCTTACAAGTGACACAATTTGCACAAAATTTTTCCACATCACGTCTCATCCTAGGTCAATAAAAATGTTCTATAAGCACACCTAAAGTCTTTTGTACCCCAAAGTGTCGCATTAAACCACCCCCATGGGCTTCCTTAACCAACAATTCCCTAATCGAACAAACGGGTATACACAACTTATTTTCTCTAAACAATACCCATCCATCCTATAAAATCAATTAATTGTCCCCTTCTCACATGCGACAAATATATCATAAAAATCAGGATCCTTCTTATATACGATTCTTTAAGAAATTTAAATCCTAACAATTTGGCACTCAAAGTGGTAATTAAGGCATACCTGCGAGATAGGCCATCTGCTACGACATTCTCCTTACTTTGTTTATATTTGATCACATATGGAAAGGACTCGATGAATTCCATCCATTTGGCATGCCTTTTATTCAGCTTGCCTTATCCCTTTAGGTGCTTTAATGACTCATGATCAGTGTGAATCATGAACTCCTTTGGTCATAAATAGTGTTGCCATGTCTCCAATGCTTTAACGAGGGCATAGAGCTCCTTGTCGTAGGTAGGATAATTGAGTGGTGCCCTATTGAATTTCTCATTGAAGTACGCAATGTGTAACATACTACACCCATAGAGCATATAGCGACATTCCAGAGAATATCCGAGCACATACCCTACAGAAGCGGTATGTTAGAGCAGTCACGTCGACTTATCGTGGCATTATATAGAACATAAGCATTTCAAAGAACTAGGTTTCCTTATTTCATTCATAGTCATAAGCTTACATTGTCATTACATTCTATAATCCATGTATTTACATTACTAAAACATCTGAGATTCTTTACGTTTGATTCACAAACATAAACATTCATTACACTCAAAATTCATGTTTATACAATACATAACATGTGAAAGTTAACAGCTCTATACAACGTGTACAACATAAAACTGTGTACTAAATAATCTGACTAGACGCTTCAAAATCAACTGACCAGACCTTTGAGCCATTCTTGGTTCTAAAACAGACAATACTAGGCTGCTAATAGATTGCCTTAAAACCTTAGTTATCCCAGTACCTGAAAATTAACGTTGCAATTTTGATGAGTTTGTAAACTCGGTGAGTGATCCATCATCGATGTTCTCACTCATGTCAAAACACAAATATCATGAGTATAGAACCAATTTTAGGAATATATCACATTATTCAAAATCAATTCTCATTCATCACATCACTCATCTTAATCATTCATATCATTAACATATACATAAGTATTTCATATCGCTATTCAACACAAATCAATGGTTCTTTCCAATCATTTTCAAGATACATGTAAGGATATATATATGCAAATGCACATAAGCTCCACTTCCATTTTTATTTCTGTTGTAACCGAGCGCCTATTTAACTATCTCATATCCGTTGCAAATACTGGGCTCATTTCAGATACTGTCCCGTACCTATTGTGAATACCGGGCTGATTAAACGTTGAGCCTGTGGTTCTGTGTGCACATTTATGAGCTTAAAGCTCTTTTCACGTTGGCTACTCCGGTCACAACTCCTTTATGTGAACATACATATTCAGGTAATGAAGTGCAACATTTTAACATAATATATCATCAAACACTTTCAGTCAAGAAACACATTCAATTACCATAATTCATCGAATTTATGTCAGGCATTCAACATATAGTTGAGAATTCATTTTCCTTATTCACATTCAAATCACAAACACTCTCAATACAGTCCCGAATATCAAACTCCTTGGACAATCAATTGTCCGGAATCATCAATGTCACAATCATATCCAAATCATTTCAATATATATAGATATAAAGATTAAACAAAAACAATTTAAAATGAAGCACACATCTAATTAAGATCATACATCTAGTTTACTCACAGTACACTCTAATAAGCTATTGCCTTGACGATCTGGCAATATCTGGATGCTGACGATCTACTTGAGCGTCTATATCATGCAATACACACATATTTACACATTATTAACTTATTTAATTAAATGAATACTCAATCATATGCATGTTGATGTGTCATGTTTAATGCATGCTCATTTGACTATTCCGGGTATGTAACCTTATTCACAAGTCTTATGCATTCGTTCATCATAGCTTGTATATATCTTGTTTGCAATTAGGTTATGCCTTAAGTAAGTTTGGTTACTCTCAATTTATCAATCATACATTCACTAGTCTTTTGCTAGTATTATATTTACAAAATTTCCCAATTCTCATTCAATCATGCCTAATTCATTACCTATATCCTTTGAATCACATTTGCATTCATAAAGACATCTTTATATGATTAACAACTCATATTTTTTCTCAATTTCATATACCTTGATATCAAACAATCCAATCCTTAAGTTATAACATCAATTATCAACATAAACTCATCAAACACTTAACCAATTGATTCAACATCAACTAAGTTCATTTTAACCCCCAATCAAGTATAATTACACCAATGTATAGTGTCTTATCCTTGTATGATTCAACAAGAACACAAAACACAAACTTTCCTCTCTGTCAAGCATTTCCACAATTGTGAGAAGGAACCATACAATTCCCACGATCGTGGGATAGGTGAACCGAAAATTTCACCTTCATTTTCCTTAAACTTTTCTTCCAAATTTTGACACCTTCATAATAGTTCATCAATTATACCTCAATTATACCTTAAAGATACTTCAATTCTCAATCTAATTCATCCTTATAACAATCCATAACCTATTCCATACATCAAGAACAAAACCAATTCATGCATCAAGTTTCAAGCACATCTCATCATCAAACCTATATGCAGTTCATCTCAATTCACCCCTAAATAATCCTCATGCATGTTATGCTCATATATAACATAATAGGGCAATCAATTACTTAATTGTTGAACCTAAAGTCTCCTCAATTAACAAGCTAAGCAAGTCTCTCTAGCATTCAAGCATACTCTAAGAACAAGATGGAATGAGAAGGGTTTCTAAACACAAGATGAAGGCTATAAAATTTGACAAAACTCAAGAGTTTTGGGAGGTTGTGTGGGGATGTCGTTGGTGAGGGGATGAAGGAGAGAACATAAGACTAAAAACATGAAGAAAGATGGTCTTTCAAGTGTAAAATTCGTGGGTTACAAATGCATGGTGGAGAGGTGGGACATATGTCTTGCCACTTGTCAAATAGATAGCCAAGTCATGTGTCTTCCTCTTACATTACCAATTGTCAATCCATAACTAGTCCATCTGTCACTTAATCACTAGGCCATATGTCATGCAAATATACCACCATTTGTCACTCATTTATTCAAGCCATTTGTCACTTTATTAATAATGTCACATGTCACCATTTCATAGGTTCAATCAACTTATATTCTTATGTATCATTTTATCTTGTCCTTTAGCATTTTCTTAGAGTAGATGCACATATCCCCTTATCAATCACTCAATTGTAACAATAAATTCCCAGTTCACTAATTATAATCCATTCAGAACAAACTTCAAGGCATAATCGACACATAATTACATCATAATCATTTAAGATCTTTCATACCCCGGGATATGTCAAATGAGTGCATATACTATTTTTACAATGTAGCTGAATCATGGTTCATGTATTTATGCAAATATAATATATGCAAATGTAATGCACCTCATGTATTCTCATAGAATATGACTTATGTAGCTAGCCAAATCCCTGAGTGTAGAAACGGGCTATTACACAATGGGTCTCCTATCCTGCATTAAAACAACACCAATACCTATTCCCGATTCATCATATTCAATTTCAAAAGTCTTAGAAAAATCAGGTAAAGCTAGAACTGGTGCAGAGCACAATTTTTCTTTAATCAAATTAAATGCTATTTCCTGTGCCTTGTTCCACTTAAATCCTACATTTTTCTTGATTACTTCAGTTATGGGAGCAACTAGTGTGCTAAAATCTTTAACAAACCTGCGATAAAAACTAACCATCCTATGAAAACTTCTTACCTTTGTTGTGCTTTTAGGTGTGGGCCATTTCTTAATCGCTCTTACCTTTTCCTCACCCACCTCCACTCCATTATAACTCACAACAAATCCAAGGAAAACAACTTTATCCATGCAAAAATGACATTTTTGAATATTAGTGTAAAGCTTTTCCTCTCTAAGTACATTCAACACCTCTCTCAAATGTCTAATGTGAACCTCTAAGCATGTACTATAAATAAGAATGTCGTCAAAATATACCATCACAAATTTACCAGTGAAGTTACGCAAGGCATGATTCATTAACGGCATGAAAGTACTAGGTACATTTGATAAACCAAACGGCATAACTAACCACTTATATAAGTCATATTTCGTTTTGAATGTCATTTTACATTCATCCCCTTCTCTCATCCTGATTTGATGATAGCAACTTTTTAAATCTATTTTGCTAAAAATTTTAGCCCCATGAAACTCATCTAGCATATCATCTAACCTTGGAATAGGATGGCAATACTTTACCGTTATGTTATTAATGGCTCTACAATCAACACACATCCTCCAAGTTCCATCTTTACACACATCCTCCAAGTTCCATCTTTCTTGGGCACGAGCAAGACTGGTACAACACATGGGCTCATGCTTTCCCTCACGTACCCTTTGCTTATAAGTTCCTCTACCTGCCTTTGAAGTTCCTTTGTCTCCTCAGGGTTACTCCTATAGGCTGGTCGGTTTGGAATAGTAGCCTCGGGTACAAAGTCTATCTGGTGTTCGATTCCCCTAATGGGTGGTAACCCATTAGGTATCTCCTCAGGGAACACATTTACAAACTCCCACTACAAGAAAGATGGCGTTTAGCGACGGAAATTACCGACGGAAAATATTTGAATTCCGTTGGTAATGTAAAATAGCGACGGAAATTACCAACGGAACAAAACGTCGTTAAAATGGCTGTCGATAAATTTACCGACGAAATTATCCATCATTTTACCGTCGGTAAATATCCATCATTTTACCGACGAAATTATTTTCCGTCTGTAAATATCCATTATTTTACTGACAGAATTATTTTCCGTCGGTAAATAAAATTAAAATTTTTTTAAAAAAAAAGTCTCCATCATTATTGACGAGGTGTTCTTCAACCATCTTTTCAACAACATCTCTCTGTCGGAACCTCAACAAGATAAGAGGCCTCCTATAGTCTGTTCACTGTTTGCTTAACGCTTCTATAGCTCCGATTCCCCTGAAACACAATTGAAACTAAAGTCGCTAAACAGAAAGTACCTTATAAGAAATATAAAAGAAGCAACATTTCAGAGTAAAAAAATGTCTATAAACTAACACAGAGATGAGGAGAGCTGAAAGAAAGATTGAAGATGCAAACTAACCAGGATTTAGTAGAGTATTCAGAGAGCTTCCCTATACTGGATCTTATGAGCTTTCTTCAACAATACTCGCTTCTTTTTCAACAAC
>JAOSBM010000004.1:26957230-26968013 GCA_027568955.1 Erythroxylum tenue
TTGTACATATGTTAGAATCTGTACTAGTTACCGATGGCTATAAATATATTAGCCACTGAGCTGTGTAGCTCACCCCACGATTTCTCACTCCTCAGGTGGGAGTTCCGACGACAGTTGATCCTTTGCAGGGCATCGAGCGCTCCTCAGTAGTTAGAGACTTTTGCATTCAGTTAGTGCTAATTTTTGGATAGTTCATCGAGCATACTGATGTATTTTGTTTTCAGTTTGATTATGGATGACAACATATTAATGACTTTATTAATTGAATGTAATTGATGTTTGTGCTTCCGCAAGATTCTTTCTTTTTTCTGTCCCGATGGACCACTCCGGGTTCAGCCTTGGGGGTCGGGGACTCGGGCCCAACGGTCTCCGTTTTTGTGATTCCGATTCCGTTCCGGATAGTTAGGCCTCGGGAACGGGGTCCGGCACTGTTCACGGTCCGGCCGGGCCTCGGGAGCGGGGTCCAGCAGCTTTTGTTAAGAGATCACTGAATTAGGTTGCTCATAAGATAGTTAGGACGGCTAATTCTATGTCTGGTTTTAAATGAGGGGTATGCCCTTCAAATTTTCTGTATGACATTTTACCTTTGAATATGAATAATATGCGCTAAGCGCACATGATAACGTTAAAAAAAAAGTTATAAATTCAAATAAGTATTCACATTTTAACTAAATATTTTTAGTGAAATATTTAAAAATTCATGACATGTGTAGAGGGTGTATGATAAATTAAATAATAATTATATCTTCATCATGTATGATTTGCATTATGAACATAATTTTAGGCCGATCCAGATTGACGGAGCCTTGGGTCCAATTTGTTAGGCCCGATTGGCCCTCGGATCGAAGTATGATAAAAATAACATCATTTTGACTTTTTTAAAAAATATTATTCAGACCGAAGCTCGGGCCGAGTCAGCTTAGACTTGGTCGGAGTTAAATTGACGGTCTCGGGCCAAGACAACCCATGTCTTGTAAAGCTTATTACCATCCCTATTCTATACCACGAAAAAGAAAAACTCCTTTATTGTTGTTATTTATTACAGTACCCAACCATAATAAAGCAACAAGAAGTAAAAATCTCACTAATCATAGAAAGAAATATCATTAGTTACCTCCTCTTATATTTCTTGCTCCCCAACAACAAAGCGAGGTAAAAAAGAGCTCTGAAGAAAATCCCCGCGACAACCAATATCCATAGGCAATTCCATTTGTTTATATCTGCGATTCCTTGCTGACGTAGTATGTCTGAAGCTGTAACAATGCAAGTATTGCTTGTGATGTTCACTCCTAAAGTGTTGCTCATTCCCTGCAAGAGCTGCAGTTTCGTTGACAATGGAACCCCTCTGAAAGGTGTGCTGTCAAACATCTGAACACCTTTAACAAAGCATTTTGACCCATCATGTAACTCACTTTCAAGAGCTGCTTCGTATGGATATTTAATCAGAGAAATGTAGTGGAACCATCGCCAATATCGAGGGATTCGATCACGATTGATGAAGAAGCCACAGAAAAGTAAAAAGTAGGATAAAATGGACAGAGCAACGGTGAAACCGACGATAGCACTAGAGACAACACCTGATATGAAGGTAACGAAAGAGCTTCCGGCCCAAAATGAACCTAAGACTGTGATGAAAAAGAAAAGGAACCCGGAAAATCCTCCGGCGAGACCAACAGTCCAAAATGTTGTTCCGACGAAGATGATGGATAAGAAGAAGAGTGCAGGAATGGAGATAATTGAGTGAGCGATAACGTATGAGGATCGACGATAAGCATTGTAAGCTGTTTCTCTCATGAATATGAAACGTTCCTGAAGAAAAGCAGGGATAGATTGTGCACAATTAAAGTAAGCGGTAGCCATGGCATAAGCAACGAAGGCTATGCGTTCCTGAGCACCCGTTGCAGAGTTATCAAGCTTCCGGAAAATGGTGGCTATGATTATGGCTGTGAAAAAAACAGTACCAAATCGTGTCCCAAACTCTTCGGGTGTTCTTCGTGAGTTTAACACTGATCTTTTGGCTATAATTATCATTTCAATCCAAAACGGGTTAGCAAACTTTTGTACCGAGGATGATAAGGTTTTCGCGTTGGTGGAGCCGGATACTAGCTTGCCTTTCGAAATGCTTGCACATATTGCATCATTTAGTGAGAGCTTTAATGCATTTTGAGAATGGTTGGATGGAATTTTCATGGCTTGCCAGGACTTGTTGAATTCAACTAAGTTCATGGTTCCTTCCGGAGCTTCCTCAAGTCCACGAATCAAATCCAAAACAAACTCGCATCTGTTTTCGTTATCTGGAATTGGATGACCGAATTGAGCAAAGAACGCAGGAAGGCTATCCGGAGAGCCGCTATACACCGTTTGTCCACGTGAAAGAAAGATCAATTGATCAAGCAAGCTCAGGATTCTATAACTGGGTTGGTGAATTGTCATGATCACTATGCTTCCACTTTCTGCAATTCGCTGCAAGACATTTACCACCATGAAAGCGCTAGTGGAGTCAAGTCCAGAAGTTGGTTCGTCAAGAAATAGGATGATCGGGTCGTGAATTATGCCAGTTCCAATAGAAACTCGTCTTCTTTCACCACCTGACACTCCTCTGTGGCCTTCATCTCCAATCATAGTGTTGGCTGCGCTGCGTAAGCCTAATTGATCAATCAAAGCCTCGACTCTCCCTTTCTTTTTTGACTTTGAAAGTGAACGTGGAAGCCTGAACTTAGCCGCAAACATCAGTGTCTCTTCCACAGTTAGCATTGGAAACAAAAGATCGTCTTGCATGACATAAGCAGATATGGCCTTCGATAATCGTGAATCAAGCACCTCACCGTTTAATGTCACAGACCCTTTCAAGCTCTCTTTTGATATTCGGCCGGCAAGAGCATCGATTAAAGTAGATTTGCCAGCTCCACTAGGTCCAAGAATAGCCATAATTTCACCTTCTGTTGTTTCTCCCGATATATCATTTAATAGAACGCTCATCTTTGAAGAAGAATCCTTTGCACCAAAGGGAAATGAGAACTTTTTCCCAACTTTCACACTGTAAGTTAAATTGTTGAACGAAAGAACAAAAGGGTTTGACGGAGGCATGTTGCTACAGTCACTTTCAAGCTGGAGGACTTGATCAGGAACAGGAGTGTCATAGCTGGAAGCATCAATCTGTGCCTCTTCTACGTGCATGGGGAATTCTGCAGGACTTGGAGTCGTACCAATTGTCGATCTTTTGGTGTGGTTATGGAGCTCCATCTGTTGGATAGGGTCAAGAACCGCTGCTTTCACCTGGGACATCTTTGGACGTCTTTCATACATATTTGAATGTTGCATTGGTTGGTGTTTATACTTTCTGGTAAAGAATTTATAGTACCAAGTACGTATGTTTGATGCATTAACCATCCAAATCTAAAGCTTAGCTTATATACTAAGTGAGAGGAGTTCCATTGCTAATTTGCTAGTTCAATGAGAATTAATATTGCTAAATCAGAAGTTTTCTAAGCACAAAGTTGCTGTCACGTTGCAAAACACAAATCGATAAATAACAGTTGGTCATTGGTCACCTTCAGTTGACCGGATTGTTTGAATGATTCTGCAAGTTAGGTAAAGCACAGAAAGCTCTCTGTGTTTTAAAATATTTGTAAAAACTCATGAGTGTCAGGAGTTGGTAAGGGGACTTTTCTAGCTTAAATGAGGTCGTAGGTTTGAATCTCTTTTATGTATATAGCCGTTTAAAATCTGAGGTCAGAGCTTGCTTCTTACAAAGGACCTATCCAATTCGAGCGGGGATTAGCCTGAGTGTGAATGGCTAAGGTGTCGTTCCCTTTAAGTGGGATCTTCCTAGAACATCTCGCGAAAAAAAAATATTTGCAAAAATCTCCTAACATTTAAAATTAAAAAAAATCTTAGTTTTTTATTGTATAAAAAAACATCAACTCTTAAATTTAAGTTAAAAAATAACAACAAAACATGTATAGTATGAATATCTTTGTTTTTTTTTTTGAAATGGAAGAACCACTCTCATGCACACTAGGTTAACCTCCGGAGTGACGCAATAGTTTACAAATCAGGCCAATCAGATACTCTGCTCTAAACAAATTATGTACGACAAATTCAATCGAGAGAGCGTAAGTAGGAGATTCGAACACAGGACCTTTTGGCACCATGTCTCTCCATTTCACCAACTCGACCACCTATTAGGGGGCAGTATGAATATCATACACGAACTAATTAATATCATTTATACGATAACTTAACTTAGCCCATAAATCCTCACAAATTAATTAAACTCAAATTAAATCAATGATTGAAGATAATTATGATAAATTATTATTTTAGATTGTATTTAATTTACTCAACTTGAATTTAAATTTTAAATTCAATCCTTATACAAGTAGTATTTGATTAATCTATGTGTGATATTTATGTCGCGCGAGTGTTTATTGTTATTTTTATTTAAAATTTAGTATAACAAGATTTTGATAAAATTGAAAATGACAAAATTATTATGAACTTAGACAATATATCAAAATTTTCAATACAAACTTTCATTTATTATAATTAAATTAATTATACACTAACAAAAATATACATAATATTTTTAAAAATAACATGATTCTATTTTAAAATACTTTTCTTTTTCATGTGTATATGAAAAAATAATACTTAGCTTGTCTCCACGATTGCGTGATAACGGTATCGATTGACTAAGTTTGATTATGCCCCTGACCATATCATTAAAAATGTAAACAAATGAAATGAAGATGATATATGAGACCACGAGGAAGGTAGGACATTTAATTAAAAGGGCTAAAATATTACACGTAAAATCCAAAAGATTTGTTTAATTTTTTAAAGAAAAAAAATCAGTTCTTCTAGAAAACATTTTAATAAATATTAGATTAATATAACTTTTTTAAATGATAAAAGAGGCTATTTGAATTAAAATATTTGTACAAAAATTAATTTAAACTTAAATATTTTTTAATGTTTAAAAAATTTTAACATTATAAAAACATTTTGTTTAAATTTTATTTTGTCAAATCTGAACTACTTGATATCTTTTATTAATTTTGTTGTGGTACTAACCAATGATTAAAAAACTTAATCAGTTCGGTTGGTTTAATCTTAAAAATATTGACCCGGCCAATTTTCCGATTCAATTTATTTTTAATAATTCTTGTTGTTAAAACCGATCAAATTAATTAATTGTTTGATTTTTGTAAATTGATAAGTTTTTATAAACTCAAAGTAATTAATTAATTATTATTTTTCAAAAGTAATTTGTTTCTTTAGGATGGATGCTACTTTAGGGACCTAACAAAGTGAAACTAATATGGAAAGAAGATTTTTAGGATGTTCAAATAACCTAATTAGTGTGTTCGATGTATAATTGAATTGAAATTCAATTTCAGTCATTTATTTAAAATGTCGTATCTATATACCTAATGTTGTACATATTAGAGGATGACAAATGTGACTTTTTCTAATAACATTCACTTATTATCAAATTGGCTGGTATGAATGTACTTATGAAGGAATATTGCTTCAAATTGTTATCTACTAGTATGAAAAGTGATGCTTTTCCCTAGAGTCTCCCAATTGATGTTATCCTCTTATTTATTATAACATGTAATTGTCTTAAAGTGATGCTAGTTTTGCCTTAGACCAAAGACCTTTTAGTTCAAAAGACAATTTGAAAAATCTTAGATCAACATGTTCACATTTCCTTTTATTTGCATATTTTGAGCTAGCAATATGTGAATGTAACATTGGTTAATTGACCTACTAATGAGTATAATATAGACAATAAAGATAAGTAAGTGAGTACACATTAAACTCATATTTATGCTTTGTTGGCTAAGTATATATTCCTGATTAGTTGATAATTTGCTTTGATTGTTAATTTTTTAAACATAATTTGTTTATTGTTAAAGAAGTAACACATTTCATATAATCATTTTCTTATGAAATAAAGCAATATGTTCTTCCCTATGAATGTGTCTCTGCTAATGCTAGTCTTGTTGATACTTCTCCATTTGTCATCCCCTCGGTTGTTTTTATTGATATCTTAAAATAATATGCATCATATTAATATCATGGGAAAAATCAAAACAAGTTGTATATACATTCCTACTATTGTTCCCTAACAGATTCACTAACACCATAACATAAATGGGCCTGTTCGATTTAACTGTCAGGCCTGACTCATTTTAAGGCTTGACAACTAGAAGGAAAATGATATCATTTTAAAATGATGTTTTTCTTTTTAATTTAAAAAATGAAAATAAGATCTACTTTAATCGAGTCGAGTCGAGCTTCAAACTGTTTGAGCCCAGTCAAGCTAGGTCTAGGGCTAGGGTTGGAGCTCGGTTGCCTCTAGCCTGATCAGGCCTCAACCAAGAAAAGGCAAGAAGGAGAGATAAAAATAAACAAAACAAAGTATTGATAGTTGTAGATTGCATCGTGTTTTTTGTAAGTAGTTTAGTTTGTATTTAGTTGTTAATTTGGTTGTTTAGTGCGTGTTATGTTAGAATTGTGTTAGTCAGTGGATATTTGTGTTTCAAGTATTTTATGGGTTAGATTATGCTTTTAAGCTTCAATTTTACACTTTTGAGGTGTCTTGATATATTTGCGAGTGTTTCAGGGCAAAGAATGGATAATGGAGAAGATTCAGAGAAAACCTGGGAGCTAACCCAAGGCTTTGATCATGACAGAAGGATGATGGAGGTGCCACGATCGTGGCATAATCTACAATGATCGTGACAGAAGGTCAAAATCTTGGCCACGATTATGTCACTAAGGGCCACAATCGTGGCCTGCGCGCGGACAGACGCAGAGATGCTTTCGGTTTTAAGTTTTTAAGGAAATTTCTGGACTTTTCAAATCCGAAAAAACCCTAGGGTTGCCCTAATCGGAAAAGAGTATAAAAGGAACATAATGCAACCCTAAAAGAGAGCTTTATTTTTTGCCACATTTGGAAAGCTTCAAAGAGAGAGAAAAAGAGAGAGAGAGAGAAGAAGAAGCGGGTCTTCCAACGTTGTTGCCTTCCCAAATAAGGGGGTCTCCCGACGCTGCTGTCTTCCTGAATTATCCGATCCAAGTTCTTTCTCCTTTCCATTTTCATTTTTATTCATTCAATGTATAAGATTGAAATGGATTGTTTGATGATGGATTTTGGATTGTTGATGATGTTCTAACTCTTCGTTTAGGATTTACCTTGATTTAATGCTAATTTAGTCGTTTTTTTGTTTTATTGATTAGGTGTTGTGATTAATTGTTGTATTTGCATATTTCAATAATAAACTAAGAGGGTAAACCGAATAAAAATGATTGGATTGGATTAACGAGAGTTAGGCGATTCAATAGATCACGTGATTAATCTTATTAGGTTTTATGCGGAGAGAGATTACATGTGAGTCCCGGTAGTTTATTAGAGGGCTTAAGATCTAATTAGAATTGTGAGTCTTTTGTTAATTGAGAGATTGCAAACTTCATGATTCAATTAAGGTTTGTGATTTAGGGCTTTAACAATTATAACTTGAGAGAGAGTAATTCACCCTTTGATAGTCTAGAACTAACTCCACAATAACGCATAAATAGCTAGATTAACATTAATGATAAGAAAATCCCCTCTCTCATAACTTGGTAATTTCTCTAAAGTGATTTTTATTATGACTTGTGTGTTACTCAATTTTCCTTATTTGTGTCTTAATTTTTCAAATTAAATTCCTACTAATCAAATTCCCGTATTTACTTTTATAGTCTTAGATAACCTAAGGTTAGAGTAGTTCACCCTCCTCTTCAGATCAACCTTTCACTTGCTACAATTCACGACTCGTGCTTTTACAGTAATTGAAGGCTATAAATTGTAAGACTCGGCACCTTCGATCAAATATCAAATGCAAACAAGATGTCGTAAAAGGCTAAGTGCATAAATGTAAGAAATCTAGTGTTTGTGGAGATAATGGTAGAAGGTGCTAGGGTGACAATGGGTCAAGGCCTTGACAACATCCTTTTAGTATGATAATATGGTTTTTGTCCCTTTTTCTAACCTCATATACTTTATCCCCATTCCATATAATCCTTCATTGCATTGTCTCTTTATTATTATTTTCTAGCTTATTCACAACTTTAGATGCATTATATGACTTAATGATACCCTAAATATATTAAATATATAGAGTAAAATCAATAAGGGATTTATTAAACCTTATTGGATTTTGATTTTAAGGAGATTATAACGATGATGGTTTTTATTTTGGTTTTTAAAAGTTTATATTAAAAAATACTTATTTTTGTGATTGTATTTGAATCAATTTTAAAAGGCATAATGATTTGTAATTTTAGATCTTGAAATTTTAAATGTTTTCTGAACTTCTGAAGATAATATTTTGATTAATTGAATAAAGATGTGATGTTTAATTGTCAAAAATAGTTAATTTCAATTAAAATATCAAATTTGTATATATTTAGTTGCTCTAATATTTTTACCAAAGAATATAATTAATTATGAACAAGTTCTCAAATCAATGTTACGAGAATATGTAATCTAATTGAAATAAATAGAGTTTATGTGTTTATTCATTAAAATTGGTTGCTTTCTCTTCTTTTTAGAGATGATAATAAATTGAATTTTAAGAATTTATTTAGGATTAGTTGCTAATAAGAGAATTAATCAAATAATTTGTTTTGGTTATTAAATAACTTGCCTCACTGCCTCCAAAAATTTCATATAAAATATTATTATTTTAAATTTTGTTCCCATAAAATTTTTTTTGCCCCCGTTAATTTAATTCAGTAATATAAGAGTACTTTAAATATTTTGTTCCCACTAAAAAAATTTCAATAATATAAGAATACTTTAAATATTTTACCTCCACTTAAAAAAAATTCTAGATCCGTACTTGAATACCGGGACAAGATCCTCTGTCTAATTTTTATAGTGTCTTATTCTGTCTCATGAATCTCAGTCATTCATTTATGTGGATCTCGCATGGGACTCGCATAAATAAACGCGGGACCTATATAAATAAATAGATTTATAAGACAGAATAAGATACCATAAAATTAGACAGAAGATTTGGACTCTTGAATACCACTATTTACCTCCTCTTATATTTCCCGGCTCCCATCAACAAAGTGAGTAAAAAAGAGCTCTGAAGAAAATTCTCACCACAATCAATAGACACACACAATTCCACTTGCTTAAGTTTGTGATTCCTTGTTGTTTTCGTATGTCCGAGGCCGTGACCATACAAGTATTGCTTGTGATATTCACACCTAAAGTGCTGCTCATTCCCTGCAAGAGCTTCAGTTTCGTCGACAATGGAGCCCCTCCAAACGGTGTGTTGTCAAACATCTGAACACCTTTAACGAAGCATTTTGCGGAATCCTGTAACTCATTTTGAAGAGCTGCTTCATATGAATACTTAATTAGAGAAATGTAGTGGAACCATAACCAATAGCGAGGGATTCGACCACGAGAAATGAAGAATCCACTGAAGAGTAGAAAGTAAGACAAAAGGGCCACAGCAATTGTGAAACCGACGATAGCGTGAGAGACAACACCTGAGAGGAAAGTAATAAAAGAGCTTCCAGCCCAAAATGAAGCTAAGACTGTGATGGAAAAGAAAAGGAACCCAGAACGTCCTCCGACGAGTCCAACAGTCCAAAAGGTTATTGCGGCGAAGGCGATGGATAAGAAGATGAGAGCAGGAATGGAGATAATTGACTGAGCGAGAACGTATGAAGATCGGCGATAAGCATTATAAGCTGTTTCTCTCACGAGTATGTAACGTTCTTGAAGAAAAGCAGGGATAGATTGTGCACAGTTAAAGTAAGAGGTAGACATGGCAAAAGCAACAAAGGCTATGCGTTCCCGGACACCCCTTGGAGAGTTATCAAGCTTACAAAAAATGGTAGATAAGATTATTGTTGTGACAAGAACAGTACCAAATCGCATACCAAACACTTGGGGTGTTCTTCTTGAGTTTAACATTGATCTTTTGGCTATAATTATCATTTCAATCCAAAACGGGTTGCCAAACTTTTGTACTATGGATGATAAGTTTTTACCTTTGTTGGATCCAGAGACTAACTTGCCTTTCGAAATGCTGGCACTTATTGCATCATTGAGTGAGAGCTTTAATGCATTTTGAGGATGATTGGATGGAATTTTCATGGCTTGCCAGGACTGGTTGAATTCAACTAAGGCCTTGGTTCCTTCCGGAGCTTCCTCAAGTTCACGAATCAAATCCAAAACAAACTCACATCTATTTTCATTATCAGGAATTGGATGACCGAATTGAGCAAAGAACGCATGAAGGTTATCTGGAGAGCCACTGTACACCTTTTGTCCATGTGAAAGAAAGATCAATTGATCAAGCAAACTCAGGATTCTATAACTGGGTTGGTGAATTGTCATGATCACTATGCTTCCACTTTCTGCAATTCGCTGCAAGACATTTACCACCATGAAAGCGCTAGTGGAGTCAAGTCCAGAAGTTGGTTCGTCAAGAAATAGGATGATAGGGTCATGAATTTGATAGAACTCTCAACAACTGAGAGATTTCTTACTGGATAGTATTGAGTATAAAGACAAATCTGTCGAATTACAGTATAGAATGTAGCCTATTCCGAGAGTTGTTGCTCTCTCCAGCCTAGGGCTCAAGTATATTCCTTCTAGAAAGTCTGCCTTCCCTACCCAATCATTACAATATATATATGTACTAACTTCCGTACTAACCTCTTACGTCACAAATAACCACCCGCTCTCCTATTCTCACATGCAACA
>JAOSBM010000004.1:26995677-27026403 GCA_027568955.1 Erythroxylum tenue
AGCTATATGCTTAGCACGGTGGATTTGCCCCGTGTAGGTTCAGAGCGAAGAGATTAAAGACTGGGACAAGTCAACTGTATTGGCCAAAGGAGTCTGTTTTTGTCCTACTCGAAAATATATTTTGTTTCGTTTGTTTAGGCTTGTAAATATTCTTTGGATTTTTGTTTCTGAAATTATGATATGTATTATATGTGTGTTTGAGTGTCAAATAAAAATATAAGTGTGATGTTTGGTTTTGTTTGTCCTGTCTTGGGTGGCATCCATGTATCCTCCCAGGGGATATTTGGGTGTTACAGGCTAGACCCATTTGGTTGTACTGTGGTAATCTTCTATTTATGTTATTTAATAACAACAAAGAATATCACAGGGTCTTAGCATTTAAAGGTTAATTATTTGGTCATAAAGGTGTTGATACAATAAGGTGATATTAAGGTTTGGAGCAGTTAAGGACTGAGGAAATGATAGTCGATACTTTAACTAAAGGACTTCGCCCACTTGTGTTTATGACATAAGTATACAGTATGGGTGTTTTGATGTCCTTCACAAGTATACAGTATGGGTGTTTTGAAGTCCTTAGACATTGTTAGTTAGGGGATCGTTATGTTTGCTTCATGTACATTTATACATTTGATGTATTACGACGGTATGATGGTTCATCAATAAAGATGATCATCGTTTATCCTCGGTAATACGTGTTATTGTATATTGTCATAATACATATAAAAGTCTTAAGATTTGCGTCGATCTTAAGCATTTAAAGGTCATTGGGCATAAATACATATTGACCTTGTGCCTATGTCATTTAGACGCATGCAGTTTTATTCGAATATCTATAAAGTTTGATATGACATAGGGGGATATAATTTTTTAATCCTATAAAGGTTCTCTAACTCAGTTTAGCATTCAGATGGAGAACATAAATGCTTTCTCTAATGCAGTTTAGCATTTGGTGAGAGAAAACAAGTTTTCTCTAACACTGTTTAGCATTCGGTGAGAGAAAACAAGATTTCTCTAATGCAGTTTAGCAGAAAGTTGGAGAAATTGAGACCTACAAATGAAGATGATATAATTTAGATCATAATGGTATCATCCTAGTTTGTCACACTTTATTTTCCCATTTATGTTAGTTAGGTATTAAGTATACGTGATTGTATTGGACCTGTCACACATGACACGTGCATTTGATACTTTTTGGTATCGACAGCCTTGTAGGATGGATTGATGGACTTTCGTTATCTTTGGAACAAATGTTTTGTTTTTAAAACCTAGTTGACTAATACAGTAACATGACTTAACCAAGTTTTTAAATTATTTTAAAACTAAAGTCAACACTGCAATTAAGTATTGTCCAAGGGGGAGATTGTTAGACATTTTTTAAATTTCCCATAAAGTTGGAAAATATTTAATTGCACTTTTCGATTTTTAAATAACTTATCGGTTAAGTTACGAAATTTGATTCAGATAAAGATAATAAAGTGACCCAATAAATGATTTAAATTAATGGGTTGAAGTTTGGTTGGAATATATCCCAATAAGTGTAGATCGGACCCATATCGGGCCTGTGATTAAGAAGCCCGATATGGAAGCTATATATAAAGCTATATTATAGAAAGATTTTGATCGTGTTCCGGTGAGAAGTTCCTATGAAGACGATAGTAGATTCGCGCTCGTTTCGGCTTCGAAAAGCTCGTTTGAAGTTGTGGAACCAAAATCAAGTATTTCCCACATTTCTTCGTTTCTTACACTTTTACGTTCAATCCAAAATACATAACTAAGGTATCGTTATGTGTTACGCCTACAATAATAAGTAGAATCATAATCATCATCTTTATCGGATAGGTTTTTGTTACGATTATAGATTTAATAGGAAACCCCTTTATTCATGTTGTCAGTACTATCATTGGTTGTTCTCCAACGTTTACTAAAGCTAGCTTTTTAGATATTGCCGTAATTATTTTTCTTCCATATAAGGTCAAGACGGTAACATCCCGTTCCCATACTAAAGGTTAGGACCCGAAATTTCAGTACATGTGAGCTCAAAGAGAGATTAAAGAAATTCATTTTCTTGCTCATGCATAATGTTAGTATATATGCACATAAATATTGAATGTTTGCACATAAAAAAAAGTGGTACATGCATTCATTGACAACTTCCAGGTATAATTGATGTTAAATGTGATTTTATTGAAAATGAGAAGTAGAGGGAGTAGAAAGAGTGATCTTGGTATGAGTTGTGATAAGGAAAGATTTAGAATCAAGATTGGTAGTGATCTGGAAAATATTCACAGAGTATGCTTCAATCTTTTAGCCACAATGTTTTCTCTAGTTGTCCAAACGAGATGATTCTTAATTTGGATTAAATTACAAACATATGGCTACATTTCTTATGAAGACACTGAATTTCAATTCTATCTCTAAGAGTCTCAATAAGGAAGTTGTGAATTGGATGCAGTACATTGGTGGATGAATGTAAAATTCGTTTTCAGACTTTAGTGGGAAAAATTGGGATTGATCTATATAGATTTTAGCAAAGTTTCCTTCTTAAGAGTTGTATATCTTTCTGTTATCTTTCCAACTATATATAGTATGAAAATTTTGGATATCTGAGTCAAAAGTTATGATCTTTATAAGTGGAGATGCTTTGGAAGCAAAAGTAAGACGAAGCAAAATAAGACGATGCAAAAGTAAGACGAAGCAAAGTAAGACGATGCAAATGAAAGAAGGAAAAAAACTTCGTCTTAGTTACTGTTCAACCACTTCGTCTTAGCTACTGTTCATCTAAGAAGAAGTTACTGTTCATTCACTTCGTCTTAGTTACTGTTAATCTAAGACGAAGTTACTGTTCATGCTATCGTCTTAGTTACTGTTCATCTTCTATTTTCTATTCGATTTTTGGTCCTTTAGACAATAGAATTTATCTTCAAGGTCTTCACAAAAGTTGTAGATCTTGAAGTCCTCTTTCAAACCATTTAAAAAAGACCTTAATCCGATATCTGTAGGGAAAGTTATGGAAATTTTCCCAACCTTATATCATCTGATGACGTCACTTCGTCTTAAAATGATGTAATATCGTCTGTTCCATTTTCCACCCTTCAGACGATAGAATTTGTCTTCAAAGTCTTCGTGCGAGTTGTAGATCGTTAAGTCCTCTTTCAAACCATCTAAATAAAAAATCAATTTGACATCTATAGCAAAAGTTATGGCAATTGCGCCAAGACATGTACAATATGAGTGAGGGCATAAACAGATTGAATTCTTTTGACCATAACTCCTTTAGACACCCAAATGACTTGATTCTTAAACTATTGGACTCGTAAGACATTGCTCTACATCTCTATCAAATATATGGCCCTTTCAATCGAATTGAGAAAGATTGAGTGAAAAAGGTGGGACGGGTACAGTGAGTGTGCTCTTAAGTATTATGAACTGGTGTTATTCTACTGAACATACTTCAGTATTTTGATGATTTCTGAATCGGTAGAGCTCCAAATGAGATGATTTCTGCTTTGCGACAAACTAGAGACATGGAGCTACAAATGGTATGAAGAAATTAGAATCTAATTTAGTCTCTAAGATGTTTAAGTTCTTGATGGAAGTTGTGCATAGTATACTGTTATGGACATGAGCAGTCCGAAAATGTTTGAAGTATATCTTTTGAATCTCTGAGCCAATTGAATGATTTTTATGTCAATGGAAACATAAAACATAGGGGAACATGTTTCAATAAGAAAATGTTGCAAAATAACTACAGTACCGGGGTCAGAAAGAATATGCAAAGTTGACCCGAAATAATGCTTTATAGAAAAATCTGGAAGTGGACAAGTGGCTAAGAAATGGACAGGTGTCCCAGCTTTAAAAGTTGAGTTTTAAATAACCTTGACAGACAAGTTGTTGTACTTGCCTTCATTCCTTTCTCTCGAAGTTTCTTCCCTTAGTGTATCTTCAACACGGAGTTTTTCATCAAAAACTCCACCAAAGCTAAACTATGCTTATCCTTATCTTCTACTGTTACCACTTTGTTATCTGTTTCTTTTGCCTCAAGAGACCTGACCCAAACCCTCTGTAGGATGAAGTACTTGAGTTGCATGAAAGATAAGGCTTTGTGATGGTTGAGGATTTTGGAGTTTTACCAAGTTAAACATTTGCATACAGGCGTATCCAGAATTTGGAAGCAAATACTCTCTTAGAGCGTACTGTGAGTAGTCCTAGATGGTCTTACTTTATTGTTTGTTTTATTTATGTTATGAATTGAGTGATTATGAATAATTATGAATGTGATTTGGTTGTTGAATTTCGGACAATTAAGGTCCGATGATCGTGATATATGAATGAGATATTGAAGTGCTAATTGTATGTGAATGTGATTGTTAAATGTGTTAGGAATGTGGATTTGTATTTGTATATGAATGGAATTGTGAATTCTCTACTTCAATGTGGAATGTCGGACTAAGGTCCGATGATATGATAAAGTGATTGAATGAGATATGAAATTGCGAGTGATGCATTCCATTGCATGAATGCATGAAATATAATGACAATTGTGAGTAGAGTAGCCAACGATTAGAGCTTAAAGCTCAACGAGTGAAAATAAGCCTCGAGTTCAAAAGTGATTCAGAGCCTCAGGCTCAATGTTTAATGAGCCCTATATGGGACAGTTATCAATGAGTCCTATATGGGATAGTTTAGGCACTCAGTCACAACAAAGTAACAAATAGAAAGTGAGTCGCATGTGCACTGCATATGCATAATATGAATGATCAAGTGTATTGAATGTGAAATAAAGTGACATGTGTGAATTATGCATTATATGACTGGGTAAGCCATCGATGATGGTCACTCACTGAGATCGTAAAACTCACCCAAATTTTGCAAATATTTTTCAGGACTCAGAAGAATACCCTGTTAGGCGAACGGAAGTATACATACAACATTCAAGTGAAAGTTAGAGGTCGGGATCAGTTCACGTCTGCATTGCATTTCTCTATTTCGTATTGAATTGTATATTCCGCAACTTTTTGTCTAAATCTGTATTTCAGAAATGACTCAAGTATTTTGTAATTGTGAAAGAGGCCCAAATGACTATTGAAAATTATGTTGATTGATAATGTTTATGAATAAATATGAGCCCAATTTGAGCTTCAATTTTCACAAAATATGTTATTGTGGTTTCAAAATAAAGTTTATACTGATTTTCGAATGATTAAGTACTTTAACACGCCACCCTTGCGGGACACGGACTCAGATATCACCATTGATGTTGGGTTCAGGTCATTGCGAGAGTGGGGTGCTACAAAGACTATCCAAATAGCACCTACTTTTTTGAAGTATTGTTTATTACACAAATCCACTCTTTTTAAATAAAGAAAAAATGGAAAATAGTTTAAGTTAAAACATAATAATAAGTTGCTTCGAATGACTATATATATATATATATATAGTATAGAAAATCCAAAGTCTCTGCCTAAAAGACAAAAAAACATGCAGAATTCAAAAAGTTGCTAAACTTGATCACGTGTAACATGCGGGTGACTGGCGGTCGCCGGGAATAGTGGTTACTGTAAGAAAGATGGTTGGTTCTTTCTACCTACTGCCAAGTCCCTTTGGTTGGTTTGGTAAAAACTGATTCCTCTCCTCTGTTTCATTTTTTCTGTCCTTTGGTTTGTGCTTCTTGTTTTCTCGGTATAATATATATATATATATAAAAGATAATTATGTCTTTTTCTATTAAGTTGATAATCATTAATTATAATTTTAGCTTTTAATAAATTATCGATTAAGCTACGTAATTTGAACCAAATAAAGGTAATAAAGTGGTTCAATAAATGATCTAGATTAATATGTCGAAGTCTGGATAAAAATGAATCCCTTTTAGTGTAGATCTGGTTCATATCGGCCTTCTGATGAGAAAGCCTGATATGAAAGCTATATAAAGATTAAGGTCTCTTACAGTTGCTCATATCAATCGTAAGTATACGGTTCTCTTACTCATTACGAGAGCTTACGTATTGAGAAAATTGTAAAAAGACTTAAATCAAGTGTCAATGAACAACTTCCTCAACTGCCTCGAAAAGATCGGAGCTCGTTTTGGCATAAAAAACTACTTCGAAACTCCTAATAGATTCGAAAAAAGGTATTCCATATTTCTTTCATTTTTACCCTTTTAAGTATGATCCTGGATACGTAATAAGGTATATATTATGTGTGTGTATATATAAAATATCGGCAAAAGCAAAAGTTTAATTTATGAAATATTAAGAAATTGTTAGGCTCCACATTTACTTTTTTGATTTTTATATTTTTAAATAAAAAAATATTTAATTGTTCGAGAAATCAGATTCTTCACGAAATGGAGTTATAATTACGTTACTTTCAACAATAATTTTAAAGAGGTTGTTAGGACCATGTGATTGAAGCTCAATTTGCTTGTTATTAACATATTATTGGTTGGTGTGACTTTGATGTTAAACACCATGACTTATTAGACCAATTTAATGTGACAACCAGGTTCATATCAATCTCATATAAATATAGCAAGAGCAAGAAATATAGGTAGAGTTAATTTATACAAGTCAATTTTTCTAATTAATATTTTTAAACCAGACCGAAAGTTAAACCGATAAAATAAGATATTTAAGGTTTTAAAAGTTCAACCGGTATTGAATGTCATACAATCAACTAATTATTAAATAAAATTAAAAAATTTAAATAAGATTAAAAGAGATTGTCATTATTTATCGAGCTATTAAAAGTTTAATTAAAAATTATTAAATAAAAATTAATCGATTTATTTTAGTTTATAAAAATTTATTAATCTATAAAAATTGATCGATTAATTAATAAATTAATAGGTTTTAACAACAAGAGTTATGCAAGTTGAACGGTTCAAAATTTTTAAGATCGAACTAACCGAATTGATTGAGGATTTTAATTTATTACTTTAATAATTTATTTAATTTTTGTGATACTAAATATGTGCCTTTAATTCATAAATATGTTTTTAAATTAAAAATAAGCTAAACCTTTTATCACTTTATAAATATCAAAATTTTGTGGATGATAAAATATTATTTTTAATTTTTAATTTAATAATAAGGATTATTTTATTTAATAAATAGTATGATAAATATGAGTCTAGACTCTAGTTACATAATAATAATTATTAAAATATATATGGAATATTATTTATGTATACAAATAAAAATGAGGTGGGCCACCAGACATATGGACAAGACACGGAAAGAGAAACTAAGGTTAAGCTCATCCTCGTAATCAAGGAAAGATGCATACAAGTAGACGAACTAAATGCCCAAATTAACCCTCATTTTAACCAAGATTTACAAGTGCCCAGAACGAAGATTCTCGTTATTGAGCAAAAGATTAGACCCAGATGTCTATGGTCACAGATAGGAATACCTATTTATTGCTTTAGCCAAGTTGATTTGTGACTCTTCTTCTCTCTGTGCTTGGATTTTTTTTTTCTATTTTCTCTGTTAATTTTTGCTATCAACACAAAGTCCAAACTTCGAGGCGTCAAGAATTTTATATACAGTTTCAAGCATCAGAGAAGCCAAACCCCAGATAAGAAGAAGAGACAAAATTTGATATTTGTACGTAATTGACTTCGTTTTGAGCTGTGTGGTTGTAAAACGACAATCTTTGTTTTTTTGTGGGGTTGTCAGGAAATTTTCGAATCCGTAAGTTCATCATCTTCTTTTCATCGCTCTGTCAGAGCAGTTCAAGTTCAATTGCTTTCTTTCTTTCATTTTATTTGAAAAGGTTTTTTTTAATGTTTCTTGTGCTAGTCTTCATTGCGTTGTTTGTATCGATTTCGAGTTCTAGTTTCTTTGTTTGTTGAAATGAGGAATCTGTTTGAAAGGATTCTTTGTTAGTTTCTCATTTTGTAATTTGCTTTTCGGCTTTTTGATTGCAACATCTGTGGAGTGGCACTGCTAAGCCTGTTCCGAGTTCGGCGGCCAAAAGGAGCCGAAGTCTTTGTTTTCTTTTGGTTGATAAATGGTTTCTCACTCGCGTTTGTGTTATTATCTTAGTAGCCAAACAGAGGTATGGGTTCTTTTAGCTTTTTATTTCATGGATCAGTTTCAAATTCTTTATTCTTTTCTGTGGATGGGCGGGTTTCAAATTCCAACAGCTTTTGTACTGGTTTAATTTTACTGTTCCTTTTATGTAACAATTTTTGGATGTCTTCTTACATTGAACTTGAAAATGAAATGCAGATATCCTGATACCACAGTAGAAGAAAAAGCAATAATCAAGAAATCTGTAGGGTTTGGTCGTGGAGGGAGTAACTTATAATTAGTTTTTGGTGTTTTCAATTGGAAAGGGAAAACATCAAGACTTTAGATAGTGTTTATCAGATATTGTCAGTGTAGTGGGGTGATTGAAGGATGAGTTTGGTGGGAAGAGTTGGGAGCTTGATTTCACAAGGAGTATGCAGTGTTTCCACCCCATTTCATCCATTTGGTGGAGCTGTTGATGTTATTGTGGTTCAACAGCAAGATGGATCATTTCGGAGCGCCCCTTGGTATGTTCGGTTTGGTAAATTTCAAGGTGTGCTTAAAGGGGCTGAGAAGATTGTGCGCATAAATGTAAATGGTGTCGAAGCAAATTTTCATATGTATCTCGATAATTCCGGTGAGGCTTATTTCATAAAGGAGGTGGAATCTGGTGATGAGAGCAAGACGAATGAGGCTTTAAAGGATTCTGACAGCATGGAAATGCCACTTGAGGATGGTAATGCTGTTAAGAACATAGTGCACATTGGTCAACTAAAGCATAGTGTTTCTGATTCTGGGGTAGCTCAATTGCGAGAGGAGTGTGACTCATCAGGTGTAGGTCAACTTGAGAGGACAGAATCTGATGTAGATCATAGATATTATGACTTCCAAGACGAGCAATCTTCCGTAGAGGGTTCAGTTGAGATATCAGAATATGGGTCTGGTAGATATGAAAATTTAGATAGTGATCCTCTTGCAGAACCTCATGGTTCAGATTCAGAAGTGATCTTGGTGAGCGTGGATGGGCATGTCTTGACAGCCCCTGTTTCAGAATCAGAGCAGAATGCTGAGAATGGCCAGTTAAACACATCAGAGTTGAATTTGAGCCAGAAAGATGCAGCTGATGAATCTAATCTAGTTGATGATGCCCGGTCTTCTGATTATGTTAACAAGTTGAATGCATCTGTATCCAGTGCTGCATCTGACAATGATTTCAGTGTAAGTGGTGGCATTAATGCTTTTGCAAATCATTTGGAGGTTTGTGAAGGCGACGGGGAACATGCTTGTCTTGGTCGAGAAACTATGGAAATTTCTAGATTTGAAGGGGCTGTGCAGATTTGCACTCTTTCAGAAGAGGAATCCCCTACTAAGAGAGAAGTTTTTAAAAGCTGCTTGGAGTTAACAAAATTGGTAGACCATGATGGCAACAATGATTTTGAAGAAATGTGTTCACCAAAAGTGCAAAATTCAAATGGGGAATGTCCTCGTAATTCTTCCACTATTGACCGGACTCCAAATGGAAATCTCGTTGAATTCACAAATGATGGTTCATCTCCACCTTGTAAATCAGAATCTAGTGGGCCTGACGGGTCTCATGATTTAGATATTGAAGTTAAAGCAATTGAGAAAACCACTGCAGATGTGGAACATATTGATTCTGATGTCACATCTGCATATCCTATTAACATCACAAATGATCCAGAAGAGAAACATGAAGATCTTTGCCCATCCACATCAAGTGAGTTGGTAGATAGTAATTCACAAAGGCCTGCTGTTGAAGATGTTAGCAGAAAAGACGAAGCTTCTGGTGAAGAGATCCAAGCTTTTTCAAGCATGAGTGAGCACCTTTTATTAATTGTATACTGTAATTGTAGTTTGTTTCATGTTGTATTTGAGTTTACTTTCATTGCTTCCTTCTGATTTTGTAGGGTTTGAAATCTCGCTGTGTGGGAAGGAACTTCGTGCTGGCATGGGTTCAGAGGCTGCTGCCAAAGTGTTTGAGTCACATCTTGTATCTGTAGAAGAATTTAAAACCTCTGCAGCATCAGTCATAAAAAATGAGAACTTAATTGTTAGATATGATGATAAGTACTTACCATGGGAAAAGGCTGCTCCCGTTGTTCTCGGAATGGTGGCATTTGGTTTAGAATTACCTGTTGATCCCAAAGATAGTATTCCTGTGGAACAGGGTGACACACCTGAGAATAGGGACATTGATACTGGACTTACTTCAACACCCTCTAGCCGCAGGTGGAGGCTCTGGCCTATTCCATTTAGAAGGGTCAAAACACTTGAACATAGCAACAGTAATGCATCAAGTGAAGAGTTATTTCTTGATACTGAATCAGGTTTACAAAACTCAAATGCTGAACCGACCCCATATGATGCTGTTCAATCGCCTCACAAACAATACATAAGAACAAATGTTCCAACTAGTGAGCAGATAGCATCACTGAATCTGAAAGATGGCCAAAATGTCATAACCTTCAGTTTCTCTACCAGGGTTCTTGGTACACAACAGGTTCGCCTGGTACCTGAATTTTTGGATGTTTGGATGATAGTAATATGCACCTGAAGTTCTCTTTCTTTAGTCACATACTCAATGTTCAATTTTATCAGGAAGCTGCACACATATATTTGTGGAAGTGGAACACGAGAATTGTAATATCAGATGTTGATGGGACAATTACCAAGTAAGGCCTCTGGTGTTCTATCATTAGTCTCTCAAAATTATAAAAGAAACTTAGATTGCACTGACCTTATGTTTGTCCTCAGTTTCTCCTTTTCTTTCTTGTCATAAGCACAATTTGTAATGTCAATTATCAGCCTTTGATGATTGTCAAATTTTTTTGGATCTCTATTTTGTGGCACATCTTTGTGCTTTGTATGCTTAACGATTTACATATTATCTGAGGGGCGTTAGAAAATAACACAATCAATATGTTTGCGAGTTGCATTCTTGGCCTGCCTTTGGTGCTGAGCTGCTTCATGAATCACCATCAGAATCCCGCTGACACTTCGGGGAACGGTCTTCTTGTTCTATATGTTATCTTTGAAAACATTTACTCTGTTTGTTTCTGTATGTGTCATAGATTTCTGAGCTTTCAACCACGGTAACCTTCAAGTCCAATTATCATTTCCATGCACATTTTGTAAAAGCAACTATGCAAGCATTGTGTTTTTGCTTTTTCTTTCTACTTTCATGTGTAAATGTCCACAAATTAGTTCCTTTATGTGATAGTTTTGCAAGCTTGATATGAGGCTAAAGTTGCTATAAGTCCAGATGAACATTCTTTCAACTTTTAATTCACTGGTGAACAGGCATAAGTTTTATTTATGATTGAAAGAAATGCGGCATCCTTTATAGTGATCTTAGTTGTTGTCTAATAAGTTAGATATTGTACTGGTATGAGGTGCATTATTAGATATTGTATTGGTATGAGGTGCATTAACTTGACACATTCTTTTTCAGATCTGATGTTTTAGGTCAGTTCATGCCTTTGGTTGGGAAGGACTGGTCACAATCTGGTGTGGCTAAACTATTTTCTGCCATTAAGGTATTTGCTTTTTCTGCTTTTGTCATAATTGGATGTTCAAATTTTATGGTTGATTCTTCATTTCTCAAACGATATGATTTACTTTCTATACAAGCATTTGATGATTGGTGAAACTTGCTTCATTTAGTCCATGACTTTGAAGATCCTAGGAAAGAATTATGTGCCAAGTGTCTCCTGCATGACACCCATTCATGTCTGGTAATTTCTATTCTCATCTAATTCATGCCTCTAGAAAATGCTATGGTGGGTCTAGGAGAAACACAAAGGGGTAAGAATGAGAAAAACTGGAACATTTTAAGCAGAAACGCCTTGATGGAATCTTCAAAACCTCCCCTGTTTCTGTAGGGTCCCTTGTGTACTAGACTGCTACCTGACCATCAAACGGATTAGTGGCATCGCCAATGCACATTGTTGATCACCTCTACATGTTGTCCAAAGCAGTGGATGCTACTCATCTAGATCAATATACTGCATTATTTGACTCCTTCCTAGTAAATAATTCGCAATCGTGAATTGATTTGCTTACACCATTTTACAAACTTTCTTGACATCCTCTTATCAGATATGAGCAGTTAGATTCTTGAGTTGCATTTATTATGGTTCTTGGGTTGATTGGTTGGTTTGTTATGGAGATGGACCTGGATATTGAATTCTGGTTTTCTGCAGGAAAATGGGTACCAGCTACTTTTTTTGAGTGCGCGTGCTATTGTTCAGGCATATTTAACCAGAAGTTTTCTATTCAACCTAAAGCAGGTACTGGTGTAGCTCCTCCTCGCCTTGTGACTCGATCCCAAACACGGGACCATAACACTCCTTTTGTACCTCTTCCCCTGGCATGTTTCCTGAATTCTGTGTATTGATTCAGTAGATCTTATGTTGCCAAAAGGGGGTTAGGGCAGCAAGTTTCCAACACAGTAGGCTAGAAGGGTATATTGGGTTGAAATGATTAGGGTCTATAATAAAAACCTTTTTAATAATAAATTGAAATTCGAAGGCTGTTTTAATTCTCAAGCAAAGCCCTTATTTATGGTAGTCTTACTAGACTAACTAAAATAGAAAAACAAATCCTACAAGAATTCTGTTGTTAATAGGATAATCAAGTAAAGTTGATTGAAAACCGAATCTAAACTTAATAGCAAAACCTTATGAAAAATAATTAAATAAGAAAACATAAACTAAATATACTCACTGCATCTTCTTCTCTAGTTTCATGTACTAAATTGATGTTTATGTCTAATTATTTTTTTTGTCCTCCTGCAGGACGGGACAGCCCTACCAAATGGTCCTGTTGTTATCTCACCCGATGGATTATTTCCGTCACTATACCGTGAAGGTTGTCTTATTCTGCAGTTTGGAACTGGTTCATGTCACTGGCATGAAATATTAAATTGAAAATCCATGCATGTAGTTGCTGATTGCATCACACCTCTGGACTGCTGATGTCTATAAATTCTGTGTCATCCTTGTCCTCTGCGTTCTGCATAATTCATAGTTAACTATTAAACTTTCCATATTAAATGATGCTCTGGTTTATTACTAGCTAACCCTGTTGTTTGTTCGGTTTCCAGTCATAAGAAGAGCTCCGCATGAATTTAAAATTGCGTGCCTAGAGGTAATAATTGCATATATGGATATATATCTGTGAGATGCCCTGAAGTATTTAAACAAACTATCAAGTCAAAAAAATTCTGTTTGCAGAATATACGAAGACTCTTTCCTGCTGATTACAATCCCTTCTATGCGGGCTTTGGAAATAGAGACACCGACGAGCTTAGTTACAAGAAAATGGGCATACCTAAAGGCAAAATTTTTATCATAAATCCAAAGGTATATACCCTCCTCTCAGCTTTTATTATTTAGAAATGATAATTTGTAGTTCTGATTGTTTACTTGAGAATCCTTTAAACCTGGCAGGGTGAAGTGGCAATCAGCCATCGCATCGATGTTAAGTCCTACACATCTTTACACACTCTTGTTAATGAAATATTCCCGCCAACATCATTGATTGAGCAGGTAAGCCATGGTTAAATTTGAATTGAACTCCTTTTTGTATCAACTTTGAGAAGAGCAAAAAGAACAAACTTGAAAACAAACAAGCAAAGATGAATGAGACTAGAGAGGGAAGAAGAAAAAGAAGAATGAGGAAATTGATGATGATGATAATATTGTATATTGCATACATTTGCAGGAAGATTACAATTCTTGGAACTTTTGGAAAATGCCATTGCCAGATATTGATGACTAGTAGAAGTGCGGTGTCATTGTTCTACCAACAAGAAAGATGAGTAGCAGCTTGAGAGGTGTCAACCAAGTACAGATACAGACTACATTCTTAAAATTGTTCCTCATTTCTTTTGCCAGAACCGATACTGAGCTAAGTGTTGTATCCTTCTATAGTGGCCTCAGGACTCGATTATCATGTGCTGGAAAGTTCTGATCACACCTGATAATTCATAGTCCTTGAGAATAAAGCCTTTTTTGTAAAGTAATGCTTACTTTCTCCCACTAGTTCTACCTGTAGAAATGAACAATTATGTTAGACAAATTATTACAAGTAGAAGAAACATCTCTCCCTGTCTCAGGATTTGGTTGGAAGTTTAATGTCATCACTTACTCTTTTATGTCTATCAGATACAATTTCTCTGTTAATTAGAGATAAGACTGCATATTTCCAAACTTCTTCAAATGTTTTACTCATCTATATAAAATATATCAAGAAGAAAGTTCAACTCAAATGATACAATTTTTGCAAAAGACTCCAACTTTAAGAATAATTCAGGTTTGATAACTTCAAAAGTTCACTTTTTGGGAGGTATTATCAAACTAAACTTTAATTAGAGGTGCATTTATAGCTAAGAAGGTCTTATTTTTGGTTTTTCCTAATAAGAAATAGAACAAGAAAAGGGATAAAAAGAGGATTTATCAATGCAACAGAAAGGAAACAAGAAAATGGATAAAATGGAAATGAACAAGAACAAAATTGGTGAAACCAAAAAATTGAATGGAAATGGGCAAATTGGTGAATGAGAAGGCCTGCTAATTATAAGCGAAACGAATGGCTTAAGACCCGAACCTTCACTTCCCACACGCGCCAAAACTCTGACTCCTTCCCTCATCTCTCTCTCTCTCTTTCTGTTTCTAACTGTTAACGTATCATTGCAACAAAAATCTTCGTTTAGGAACATCATTAGATTCTCTTACAAACACCAAGAGCAAGACAATGATCTTAGCTTTTACGTGGTTCATGTCTGTTTGAACAGAACCTGAAACCTGAAAACAGAGTAAACACCATAATAATATAATAATAACAATGTCTTGGTTACGGTCTGCTGTTCACAGAGCTGTGGAAGTTGGCGGAAATAACAACTTAACACGCACTGTCCGTAGTTACGCCGACTCCGTCGTCCTACACGCCGGGAATGCCGTTGCGGGTGGCGCCAGGATCATCCAGGACCGCATTGTCCGTGACTTTCTTATTTTTTTTTTCGTGCATTACCTTGAATTTTCAATTCCAGGATTTGATGATGTGTTTAATGTCCGAAAATGACCAAAAGATTGCGACTTTTATAGATTTTGTGGGACCCCATGTGGGTTATGGTGGACCCACATGATCCAATGTGATTAGATGAATTGAATGTGTTTGTTGATGATGGATGTTTGGTATTGTGCAAGCAGGGGCTGAGGAATGTGAAAAGCTTCAGGCTTACTGTGAAGAGACTTGAGGAGGTTTCTGTGTCTTGTAGAGGAGAAGAAAGAATTCAGTTGCTACGAAGATGGTTGGTGGCACTCAAGGAAACTGAGAGATTAACTGCTGAAATTCCCGGTGGTAATGAGAAGCAAACAGATGAGCAACTTTTCTCTGATGAAGCCAAGGATGCTCTTAGAAGAGCTACCATGGTGATCCTTTGTTCTTCTCCTTCTTTTTTCCATGTTTGAATCTGTAGGTGTTCTGGACATGGATTGGCTCTGTAGCTCACTTGCATGTTAAACAATCTGTGACTTTGTTAGTGCGGACATTTTGTTAGTAGTCAGAGCATTTTTTCTTAGTTAATTCATGTTTTTCTTATTTGCATTGAAGCTTTACATAGATTCAAACAGGTTTATTACGTTGATCCTGATCTGGGCACAATGAATTACCGTGATGTCTTTCTCTATAGTCAGGCTCTTGAAGGCATCACATTGTCTATGGTGAGTTCAACTAAGCAGATGCATCTTATGCTGATACGTTAATTGTCTTAGATTCTAACTTCTGATTCATGTAGAAACATATTAACTGGACTTTGTATTTGCTGATCCATTGAGTTTAACCGCAGGTTAATTCTTTTGTATGACTCAGATTCTTGAAGCTCCAAACGAGGAAGAAGTTTCTCTGCTCATGGAAATTTTTGGGTGAAGTTTCTCACTCTTGGACTGTAATTTTCACGTTTATTTTTGCCCAACTGTAAGAAAGAAATTCTGTTAAATGTCATAAGTGTAACCCTCTTTATGGTCTGGTTATACACAGGCTTTGTCTTGCAGGAGGAAAGGAAATTCACAAAGCTGTGATGCGCAGCATACAGGATTTGGCTGCAACATTTTCCAGTTATGAAGATGAAGTTTTGGTAAGGAAACGATGCATATACCTTCGTACTTTTGCCGATGTTAGTGAAGGTATTAACAAAATACTAAACAATACCTGCAAATAGAAACTAGCAAGATAAAAAGCTTCTTGCAGATATGCAATTGATTTGATTTATCAATGCTGCAATTTTGAACTGGCTTATTAAATAGCGAGATTTGGAATCTTATTCTAACAATTCGAAATGGACATTGTTGAATGATGTTACTGCAAAATATCTTAATTAAATTCGTCTTTCTCTGTTCACTCTTTAGGTAAAGCGGGAAGAATTGCTTCAATATGCTCAGGATGCGATTGCGGGGTTAAAAATTAATGCAGATATTGCAAGGTGGCTGCAGATCTCAAATAGAATAGTTGCATGCATATGTCATAAGCCACATTGAATGTTGCATAATTTCTTAGGATGGAGACAGTATCCATGTTTTTGTCAGAATTAGTAATGTCATCTTATTTCTTGACAATAAGATCAAGAGTTGATTATTTTGTCGAAGTTTTTATGTCCTGTTTCTCTGCCTCAGAATAGATGCTGAAGCCTGCAGAATAATGGAAGAACTTGAAAGGATAAAGGCATCCCAACAGCCACCAAATGAAGCTAGTGAAAAATCAATTGAAGGAACAACCACTTCAAAAACTGAGGTGAGGCTGATTTAAATGGCCTGAAATGTTCAGTCACATATATATGCGACATTTGCATTTGAAACCGAAAAGATCTTCAGCATTTCAGTATCCCCTTTTGCTTTTTCCTTTATATTCTCTCCTCAGACTGCTACTGGTACTTGTGAGTCTAACTTCTGGAAACAAAGGAATGTTCTTTTTCAATATATGGAATTTCTACTTCTTTTTCTGGAAAGTTTGACCGATCATCTCTTTGAGGCTAATCGTTTCAGTTTTCGTGCAGGCTTCAAAGGATACTTTAGGACATATTGAACTCTGTTTCACGTTGGAGGAACTCTTGCTAAAGAAGAAATCTTTGAAAAATGGGGAATCTCCCGAGGTTCATACTCAAAAGGTACAGTTCTTTTGGCTGATGTTAGTGAGCTAGTGGTGTATGTCATGTTCACTGGCAGAACATTATGTCCTCTGCAGATTGAAAACTAAGCTTAGAACTACCTTTGCAGGTTGACAAATTGAAAGTTTTGTCAGAATCTCTTCTTAACTCCACCTCCAAAGCTGAGAAACGTATTTTAGAACACAGGTATATACAGAACTTATTTACTTGTCAGTGCCTGTGTATGCATGCATCACGGTGGTGGGAAGAAGGTGAAGCATGGTGCAATTCACAAGCCTTTAGTGCCTTTTATACAACTTTTAGGCTTTCTTTACATGCAGGTCCCAGAAAGAGGAAGCACTTCACTTTCGCGTGGCTAAAGCCAATGAAGTTAGCCAGCTTGAGAAGGTGAACTTTATATTTGCTCTCTTCCTAACATGAGGATAAGCTAAAGAGTGATTTGCATCTGGATAACAAACATCTTTTATTTTATGGTTGCAAATAATCCTTTAATTACTCTTTAATTCAGTTTGTACGTTAGGAGAGTTAGTCATTTTCTGACCTGGTTTGTTACAAGGAGTATTAAACACCTGATGTCAATCTCTAGGAACTGGGAGCAGAGATTAGAGAACTTGAGAGGCGAAAAGATGAACTGGAAGCCCAACTAAAGAAGGTATTTTTCCTTTTTCATCTTCAGTCATACCTGGCATTATCTGAACAAGTATCCATTCAACCAGTTGATGTATTTTTAACTTTTGATGTCCTAAATAGTTGTGTTTACCTGGATTCACAGACATTGATCTTCATACATGCAAAACTATCAAGTTTGACAAGTCATAGTAATTCTATATGTTATAATCAATTCCTCTGGACTCTTAATCCACATACTTTCGTGGGGTGCATCTCCTCTGGCTTGATTTGGTTCAGGTCAATTCCTTATTGACTGCAGCCCGAGCACGGCTTCGCAATGCGAGGGAAGAACGGGACCAATTTGATGACGCTAGTAATCAGATTCTAGTGCACTTCAAAGCCAAGGTATTGGTATATTTGATCTTGTTCTTGGGATCGCTACATTTCACTTCTTGAAATATGTGGAAATATATATATTCTGAAAATCTGCTTCATATAAACCAGGACGATGAGCTGTCAAGATCAATATCTTCATATAGAGTAGAAGCAGATGTTGTGAACACATGGATTAATTTTCTGCAAGATACCTGGGTTCTCCAGACAAAGTACAATAAGGAAATGGAAAACCAAGCCAAGTAATTTTACTTGCCTCTTGCTGGTCTTTTGATGTTGTCTGATTCAGGAACTATTTTGGGAACAGATAACTTTCTTGAATGAAACAAAAAATTATTTTAATTACCTCCTTTTATCTCTTAGCCTTTCTGTGTTTGGAACAATCATATATTGCCTTTCAACTGACCTTAAACTTTGCTAATCACTTCTGTTAATGTCTTTAATGGAAATCTCCACATGACATCAACATAATCCAAGCTAGACATGTTGAGTGTTAGATGAAAAATGTTAATGGAAGTTCCAGTGTTGACTGAAAGTGTACTTGTCCGTTTATTATCTCAGATACTGTCCATTTTCATACTAATTCTCTATCTTTCCTGTGTATGGATGTTCCAGTGTCGACTTACAGAAGTATGGCGATTGTTTTGTGAATTTGGTTACTAATTGTCTGACCAATTACAAGGTAATGGTCTGATTGTCTTGTAGATCATTGCTTCAACTGAGAATTTCTAATTATTAATCCTAGCCTCTTATTGTGGTACAACTTATGTGACTTACATAAACAATCAGGAACTGCTGGGATCTTCGATCGTCCGGGTTAAAGTGCTTGGTAGAGAATTGCGTTCGTGTCAAGGGTATTATTATAATATCCTGAATTTGTTTCAAATTTCAATTATCAAGTCAAGCCTCAAAACTGTTATTCTACAACAGGTTAGAATCAATACCTCCAAAAAGTAAAGATGATGATGATCCAAAAGCAATAAATCAAAGAAAAGGGCTTGAAGAGGAGTATCTCAATCTTGAAGCCAAGGTACATATTCTTTGATGATCCCAAAAACAAAACCTTCTGTTTTCCTCGTTCTTCTGCTTAGTGATGGATATAACTTTCACGTTTTAGCTAGTCTAATGAGTTCTTTCAATTTATGCTTAACTTTCTTTTTCATTGCTCAATCAGATTTTAACCACTTTAAGCATAATAGATGCTATAAAGAAGCAGTTTTATGACAAAACTGAAGGTGCTCACAGGTAATGCATGAAACTGTGATTTTCTTTTCATTCTTGGTATTCAATACAGGTTAGTGCATTGAATTGTCTCCTTAAAATGGAATATTGAACACTTGATCCAGGAAAGATGAAGAGAAGATCAAACAGCAATTATACTCTCTAGAGAAAATGAGAGAGGAATTTGAATCTGTTGAGAGACCAGTTCTGGAAGTAGAGACCCCTACTAGAAAGTCACCAAGACCATCCCCGACTCCAAAACAAACAAGTGATAGTCCACAACACAAAGATGACAAGACAAAGAAATCATCATCTAGTAATGAAGAGTATTCATCGAATGTGCAGATGGGAATGTACATACTCGAGTCAGACTATGAGAAGGACGAACGGGGCTACTCTTCTGAGGATATCGGTGACTGGGAATTTGATGCACTTGATCATGAAGCAAGAAGCTGAGACCAAGCAAAGATGCATACCAAATTTTACTAGTTGTATGCATTTGCAGCATTTTGGTATATGCCCAGATAAGGAAAATGCTTCCTTTTCTCTTAATAATAGGATATAAGAAAGTCTTAGATAGATACAAATCACTCCCAAACTGCAATTTACTGGCAAAGTTGACATGGAGTTGTTAGAGCTTCTATTTTGTAAATTCTCTCTTCTTTGATAATGAACTACAGACACTTTCAGCTCAGTTAACAGCAGAATTTTTGTCCACCTTACTGATTCAATGTGTTGTCTAAGTTTAGTTGCCTGTTACTCACTTTGTCATAGAAAACCTTACTCAGAAGATTGTTATTCACCTTTAGACATCCCTGGAATTTTCTGACTAGCCTTCTCTGATAACAGAAGAGATTGTGCCAGGTTAGCTTCTAGTGCCGCTTTGAAAAGAAGTCAAAAAAAGGGCCTTTGAAATTCTTTACTTAGACCTGTTGGGGGTACAATGATTAGGATCCTGAGTTCTGAAACTTTAATCAATGGTACATATCCCACTTGAAAAGCAAGTTTTCTGAAGTTGGCCAGCCACAGCTACCGAGCTTAAAGCCTACCTTCCCTTATAAACTTTGCAGCTTTCATTAGTGTCTTCCTATTTACTCAATCATGCATCCTCCATAGTATAGAGGCCCGTCAGAGTCCAGAGCCACGTTAAGGAAATGAGTAATCATGTGAGTCTCAGTGCTCAAGAACATTTATATCATTTCAAGTGTGTTTAACCTCCTCCCTCCTTTAGTGATATGGTGCAGTAAAGCTCAATTGGTTTTCTCATAAATGATTGCCTTGTTGCTTTCCAAGCCAATAGTGAGCAACTTGGTTTACAATTGAATTTGAACCATTACCCTGTCTCTTGTAAACTTTATTCAATTATGTTAACTTGTTAGGAATGCTTATTGTAGAGTTGTAAACAAATAGGGAAAATTAAATTTTAGGGTAAGTAAAAGTAAATTAATTTATAAAAAAGATCACAGACTAATTTAATATAAATCAAAATTTAATAAAGTTACAACTTAATGCAACTATTTATTGTGAATGTGATTTTCAATGATATCAATGCAATTCTTCGTTTAGTTTAGTGACATAATTATTTAACTTGTATGAATTATATTATAATTACTCTTGATAAAGAAAAAAGGTGAAAGAAAATCATTTTAAAATATTTTATCTTCTTAAAAAAAACTTTTTTTATAAATTGATTTCCTAATTGACTCAAAATTTAATTGCCCCTTATAAATATTGTAGATGTTAGATTCCATGTGTAATAGGCAAAGATTGCAATATATCATAGCAGTACAGAAATCATGTCCACCTAAGAAGATCTGAACCTAAGTGATATAAGATTAGGTATATAAAGCATGTACGTGAAGAGTTGGCCCCTGACAAACTTTTGTCAGATGCTAAAGGTATTGTGTAGTCTTTAGAGAGAAAGATTAAAGGATACAACTTTATCAATTCTATTGGCTATCAAATGCATTTATAATTACAAACTGTGAAAAAGTATGAAGTTAATCATCTGATGTTTTCAGGATTTTTCATTTATTTATAACAAAAAGTAAGAAATAAATTTGACCAGGTCAAATGAGACATCATAGCCTCAAGTGATAGCCATCAATGACAGTTTCTTGCAAATGGCATGAAATATAACAATTGAATATTGTTTGAGTACACTGCAATGGATCTCTCTGCTTTTCTCTGTCTCTGTTTCTGTCCATTATTGTAAAACAAAGAAACACAAGAAGCTTAGAGATATGGACTAACTTTTTCAAAAAATTTGCAGGGAAGTTTGTGGATGCTGCAGAACATAACAGAACTGTTCTATATTGTAACTATAATCTTTGGAATATTAGCAAGAACTTGCATTTCTTTTTTCTGATAAAAAATTTGTGTGTAGAGTAGATGATGATGATGATGATACCCCAAGTACAGTTGAAGATTCCCATTTCCCAAGTAGATACACACTATCTTTTCCACATTATGAATCACTAGGTGGAAGGGAATGAGTAGTAGATGTAGATTCCTTGTGTGTCTTGATCTGTTGAATTGCACTGCAACAACTAGTACTAACTATCATTTTCAAGGCCACTATTTTATCATGTGACTCTTCTTAGTCTGTAACCCTTGAACCAAAAGCACAGAGTTACTGTCAACATCTTCATCACCAGAAACACTTGTTTAGATTCAAGGTACTGAGTGAGTCAAAGGGCATGAATTAGCTGAAACTGTCCTGTCCATGCATTATTGGAATGTTGATAGGACTGTTCAAACTTAGTACATAACATCCCTTAAATGTCAGAAGTTGGTTAGTTCCTCCTAAAAACTATTTCACTTCATATACCATAGTTGTAATAGCTAGAAATTGTTTGTGAACTAGAAAGAAAAATAAAGGCCAAAAAGGGTTATTTCCCTGAATTTTATACTTTATTATGAGGTTTACATCTGCCCACATAATTGAATTTATCAAATTGTAGATAGATTGATCTTAAAACAGTGCATTGAGATATGCAATTATTATAGTCCTTTGTTTCAAAAACATGCATATCTTTTCATGTATCCATAAAGAATACAGTTAAGGTAAGAAAAAGAAAGAAAACAAAATGGTGGAAAAGATGGAACAAAAGGCAACTGCATAGGAACCACATATCATTGCAGTGATTGGCTACCAAACTGCTTAGAAAAGAAAACTGCATAATCTGTCTGCATTTTATTGTTTGGACCATTCAAGTTCTTTTTTTTTTTCCTTCTTTCTCAAAAGGAAAGAAAAAAGTCTGACAAACCCCTTACAATGGAAATTACTAATTTTCTAACTTGGAACCATCTTCACTTTAAATGATGCTGTTTTCTCCTTCTTCCTCCACCAAGCTCACCTCCCCGTAAGCATCTTCATACGCATACACACAACATAGGTAGTCATTGAAACAGGCCTAGAGAGAAGAGATTTTCAGGTTATATGAGAGATGGCCACAAATCAATCTGCTTGCAGTCTTGCAGAAGAAGATGAGTACATTGACATGGAAGTGAGCTCTTCTTTGTCTTCATCAAACTTCCATTGCAACTCCATTAGCTCTCCACCACAGAGCAGAGAGTTTGAGTTTCAAATGTCTTCACTTTCTAATGACACAAAAACTCCTGCTTCTCCAGCTGATGAACTCTTCTACAAAGGAAAACTCCTTCCTCTTCTTCTTCCTCCTAGGTTACAAATGGTTCAGACACTCCTCCAAAACCCGACAACTTCAACATTTGACAGTAATAGTAAAGAACCCTTTTTAGAAACCTATCCACTTTCCTTAATTACTAGCTCCAGTACACCTCTGACTAACTCCAACACTACATTGGACTCCTGCAATATCTCACCATCCGAGTCCTGCAGAGTCAGTAGTGAGCTAAGCCCAGATGAGTATTGCTTTGAATGGTCCTCTGAAACCAACAGTTTCATAGGAGATCTTCCAAAGAAGTCATGGACCAAGAAGCTGAAGCATTCCTCTCTTCGTCAAAAGTTCAAAGCTTCAACTGCGTATCTAAAGTCATTGTTCAGCAAATCTGATTGTACGGACGAATCCTTTGTTAAACCGGCGCAGAATGGAGAAACAGAAAGTTATCCAAAAAGTAAGGATCGTTTGAGCAAGAAGCCTTTTTGCAGAACTGATAATCAAATATATCAGAAGTGTAATACTCTCAAGAAAAGCATTGAGAAAGACATGGTAGAGGATGGCTTCTTTAATAATCAAAGAAGATCCTTCTCCGGAGTGATTCAGTGGCATAACACGACCAAGTTTTCATCTCCCTCATCTACATCTTCTGGTTCTTCATCAACATCTTCATCTTTTTCCTGCAGTTCCAATGGGACTCAGGATCTATGTTTGTTAAAGAGAAGTAGCAGTGCGAACTCAGAGATCGAGAGCTCAATTGAAGGAGCAATTGCTCATTGTAGAAAGTCTCATGAGATGTCTAGTCCAAGAAAATCTGCAAGTGAATCTTCAGAATTTGCAGTTACTGAGATAGCATGTCTGATTCCCAGCTAAATTCATGAGTGAGCATTACAAATTTGAAATAATCGTTATGTTCTGATCTTTAATACAGATCAAGTTGACGTTTTTTTGCAAGCCCTGATTACTGGAGGTTGTCTTCTGCAGTTTCTTTTCCAACCTTTTTGTACCATAAAATAATCTATTGAGCTGACCACCGTTGGATTGAGCTTCAACTGTCATAATTGGCAAATATCTGATACCAAATTAGGATTTATCTTTAGAATTGACAATCAACCAAAATACTTAAATTATTCTAGAACAGTGAACTGATGAGAAACATCTTTATCAGTCCCTCTAAAAATGGTAAATACTCTTTTCAACAAAAGATACAAAACCCTTTTTAGCTCAATAGTTTCTGAAAACGATCAGGTCTTTGAGAAAAAACCTTACTTGTTCTTTTTACCCTACCACATTCTTTTTCGCTGTTTCCCAACCCTAAGTTCCTGAACAGAGAACTGTGGAAGATATGATAATAGCTAGGAAGCACGGACACGGCAAATTGTACATCATAATAGTGTTGCTTGGTAGTGAGGAAAATCCTCTTTTCTCTCCATCTTTTTTTTTCTGTAGTATAAGTCACTCAAAGAAGTTCTGAGAAGTTTCCATACTGGCTGAATCATTTTAATTGATTGTACATGATCACTGGAAAAAGAATCCTGATTAACTGATAGACTTGACTTGCTGATTCTGATCTAGTGACATTGTTTCTATAGAATTTGTTTGACAAATTCTTCAGAACAGTAAATAACTTTAGTGTACTAATTTCATCCAAGAAAACGGCTTAGCAAACTTCAATTACATTGCTTTGAACCTCAGCTATATCTTTTGCAATTTTGCCAGGTATCAACAATTTCTCAGAAACACTTGTGTAAATGTTACTTATCAGCGAAGAAAATCGGTTCCGGTCCAAGGTTAAATCAACTAGTCAGTGCAGAAGTGATTCACATAACCAGAATTGAACCGCACAGACATTATTTAAACAGTTATTAAGGATGTCCCTTTTATTATCATGCACTTGGAAAATATCCCAATAACCACAAACCGCTTACCTATTCAGTATTCTAACATACTGAACAAGATTCTGAAGAAACATACAAGCTGCATTGTGGGGACGAGTTTGAAAGTGGAACATGTGAGTTATGTCAGGAGAGAATCAAAGGGATGAACAAGATTTTATAGAGATATTTTTTAAATTAAGGACTATACTTCCCAAGATTGTCATCTTGCTATAAGAAAACCCTGAATGATCACTCTCTTCAATGAGTATCAGTAGAACTTCTGATGCCCTCTGACACTAACCTCACCATTCAGATTTTGTTACTTGTTTTGCCACCTATCTTAACAGATTGCCTGCAGCAATCAATATAATGTTGGTGTAAGTTCTGAAATTCCACCGAACAGAATCAAAATTTCAAATTACAGATTACGAGTTAAGCGATTGTAGTAATTAAAGATGATTCTGGTGTAGTTACAGATAATGCTATTATAATTGTGATCATGATCCAGAGAACGTAAAACTTATTTCTAAAAGAATACAAAACCAATTTTTTATTTTAATGTATGGATTTAAAATGTCATAAACACACATTCAGAATTTTCCTTTAAAAAAAATTCCAATTTCTATACATCATAAAATTTTCCATCCTCTTTAAGTTAATAGTGAAATTCAACAGAATCTCCAAAGCTGGCACTCTAACTACTGCTTCCAAATATAGACAGACACATCCGTACCAATGAAAACCCATTAATGTCATGACAGGGAAGTTCATGTTATTTCAATCTTAACCCTGCAAATTTCAATCTTACATCAAGCAACCTCTGAGTCTTTGCCAAGCATTTAGCAAGTTCCAAGATGACAGACATGTCCTTACAGGAGTAGATCCAAGTGACCTCACTCGTTAGTTACACAAGAATTTAGCAAGTTTCAACCTGACAGTCGCTTGCTTTCAGCTCAGAAGCCAAAAGGGTTGTGACTAGATTCTGGAGTATACACAAAATCAGGAGGAAAATTGTATATACCTGTCTAATAACCTAAGAAGTTGGAGGGATGATCTTTATACTGCAAACAGTTTTTTGTACTCGTTCTCCAGAATCTCTGATTCTGGCATCCGTGACATTGATCCTGATAGTGATCTACTCATTGACTTTCGCAATTTCGAAGCCTCAATTCTCTGCATGACTACCCAATAACACAACGTCCCAATTGTGGCTACCATGATCACTGTCCCTATAACTGTTACACACAGTGCCAACCACCTTTCCTTAGTCCCCACAACATCATATGCCAGTGCAAGAAATGCAACTGAAATTAGCATACAGGCCAACCACATTAGCTTGTTGATCACTGATACTAGTTGCTTCTTAGCCTTTCTCTCTATCACTACAACCGACGTTTGAACAACCACCACAGCCAGTGATATGAAGAGAGCAATTGAGTCAAATATTATGAAAATCAGAAATTCAGGTTTTGGGGCAATGTTTGCTTCTCCTGCAGATTGTTCTGGAGCAAGGTTTGCTGGATCATCAGCATACTGGCCAGGAACTTGGAAAATGCCTGCAAATGCAACGGTTGCAATGAGGACTGCGACGATTGTTGTCGAGTTGATTGCATTATTCAGACTTTCAGTTTGCATTTTGTTGAGACGCTTGGCTATGCCTTGAACACGTTTACGCGTCAAGCGTGTCGTCTCTAGCTGGTTATGGACCCCATGTTTTATATCACTGACAGTTTGCTTCAACTCCCGTGCAGGATTTGTTATGCTTGGCTTCAGGGATCTGGCAGGATGAACACCATTCTCTCCTAAGATACATGCAGTATCAGTGTGCCCATTTTTCTCTGCAGTGTCAAAGGCAGTTTCTCCAGATCTGTTGATTGCTGTTTTGTTAACTCCTTCATGGACAAGTAGCTTCTTAATGATCTGCAAGCATGGAACCATTGCTAACTTCAGGAATTGCAATCCCGCAAGACAGATCATACGGACTCTTTCATGACTATGTTTAAAATCAAACTGAACGTCAGGATCTAACATAAAATTAGGGCTTATCTAGGTTTGCTGAAAAGATTCTGATCCCCAGGATCCCAAGGGTACGTATTGCATTTCCAGGGGTACTAATTACTGACAGAAACTCACAAAGAGCTTCGTACATGAAATCTATATACAACCGGAATTTCTTTATGCGATGTTTTGTTTTCAATTTAACAAGACACTTGCAGAAAGCAGAATCAACATAAGTTTATGTTTAATTTGTAATTAAATGCAGGAGGTTAGATAATCATATGATTGCAGAATAAAAGTTTGTGAAAGTAGGTTTCCAGGAAAAAGGTCCAAGGGAAATGAGAATAAGAATACCTCAGCTCTGCCCTTACGACTTGCAATATGCAAAGTAGTGTTTCCTTTACTGTCAACCATGTTTATCAGGGAAGAATCTGACATTATCAGCTCTTCAACGACCTCAACATTCTGACCCTTGACCGCCATGTGCAGAGCTGTCTGGCCTTTCTTATCAACCCTTGTAGCAAGTGCAGGTTCTTTGCTCAGTAAGACCCTCAAGATCTCCACATGTCCGTTCCTCGCCGCCGAGTGCAAGACCGTTTTGCCGTTGCTTCTCGGTATCAACGCAAGGCTGCTAACTCTTTCCAGAAGGAAATTTACTACCTCAACATGTCCCTGAGACGCAGCAGAATGCAAAGCTGTGGTATTCGTTGAATCACAAGTCATTGATAGCTCAGGATCGACATCCGTTAAGACTTTCAGAATTTCTGCATCAAAAGTGAGAGAACCTTATAATCTGAATCACACCCTTTCAATCCCAAATTTTAACAGTAATTTTTAGTCGATCAGTTCTAAGTAACCACACGAAAGCTTAGAGTTGTCAAGTAGAAGCAGCAATCTTGGGTCTGACACTACCTGTATCACCATCTTCTAAAGCCTCTACAAGAATTACAAGTTTAACTCTAGAATCCTTACCTAAATCACCTTGTTTCGCAGCGATGTGAAACGGGTCGTACCCATTTCTTGCTTTGAGACCGGCCGAGGTAGTATCACAGTACTTGATCATCTCCTTCACCAAATCCACATAACCACACTCTGCAGCCACATACAAAGCTGTCTCTCCTGACTGGTTTTGCTTAGCTAAAAGTTCCTTCAACTCTGTTTCTGTACTCTCAGCTATCATTTCCACAACCAACTCCAAATCTCCCGCTCTCGCCGCCGCATGAAACGCCGGGTCATCGCGTTTCCCGGTCAACTGTTTCACCATCTTGTTCTGCCGCAAACCTGGCCGTATTTCCTGATCTTCCATTGAGCAGCAGTCGATGAACAACAACCAACAGAAAACCCTGCTGATCCTGGCAAGTTCTAGAGCTCTGGATTAAACCCCCCGGAAATTTTTTACGGTGGAACAAGATCAATAATCGTTTATATGAAGACAACCAAGCTGGGATGAGATGCTTTGGAGGATTCAGACAAACTGTGCACGTGGGTATCTAGGGTGATGATTCCTATATATGCTTTGATCATTAAACAAACATCCCACTTGTCTTAAACAAAAGAATGTCCTTCTGAGTAGCTGACGGTATTGAACAGAATAAGATATTAAAAGAATTTTTGGAGTAAGGACAAGGACACAGGAGTTTGAAGAAGAAGAAGAACACGAATGTTTTATATTGTGACCACTGACCAGAACAATTATTGGAGTGGTCAGTGAACCAACTAAAACTCAAGTCTCGCAAGTAAAGTAGGGATAGACTATGCACTCAACTTTGAAAAAACAGAGTTTGAAGTTGAATTTTGGCTCTGAGAGTGAATGAGGTTGATGCCTAGTGAAGGAGGGTACTTTTGAAAGTTGCAATAATTGTTAGCTTTGACTCTGAGAAAGTGGTCGGAGTCAAAGCCGCCGCCCACATCAATGTGTCGGTCACATGGACACCTCACACATCATTTTGTCTTTTAATAATACTTATTATTGTTATTATTATTATTATTTATTTTAAATTTATTAAAAATTTTGTTTATTTAATTTTTTTGAGCTTTAGTATTGATTTTTTTCAATTTTCAAAATTTATTGACAACACATTGTTTTTTGTTTTTTTTAAATTTGATTTATTATTAGTTAATTAATTATTATTATTAATAATCATGAGTAATTTAATTTTAGTTAATAATTTATCTAATTTTAAATTAAATTATTAATTATTAATAAATCTAATTAAATTTCAAATATCTTTGAAATATATGAAATTAAAATAAAATTTTAATTATAAATAAATTTTAATTTTAAAACTGTTTATTTTAATAAAATATTTTTATTGATAATTTATTAATAAATATTATATAAGAGATTAAAATTGTTTTTTTAATTTTATCTAATATATAATTATCATAAATAACAAGATAAAAAGTTTTTTAAAAAATAAAAACTAAAAACCACAAAGACCCCTTACATTTGTATGTTATGCATTTTTTATCTTTTACCTTATATATAATTATAAAAAATTTTAAAATTTATCGCATTTAAATAGTTCTATTATATAAATTATTAATTATTTAAATTTAGTTGAAAAATCTTTTTTTTTCCCTCCAGAAAATGGTCGAGTTGGTGGAGTAAAGATTATGGGGTCAAAAGATCTTGTGTTCAAATCTCCTTACTTACGCTCTCTCCATCGAACTTGTCGTACAAGGCTTGTTTAGTGCAGAATACCAGATTAACGTGATTTGTAAGTTATTGCGTCAATCTAGAATTTTATCCAGTGCACATTTATAAGATAGTAACTTCGGATTCTTCCGTTTCTTAAAAAAAAAAATTCATCATGCATCAAGGCATTCCTTTAAATAAGTTATTTTATCTTTGATCCAATAGTCTTATAAGAAAATACTGACTCTCTTGATTTTTTTAATTTAGTATTTGAAAAATTGAAAATATTATAACTTAGACATTATCATAACTTACTTTAACATTAATTAAAATATTATAAACTTACCCAACAAATTGATACATCTATAGTAAGGGATAGGGTTAGTTCGGATTCGAGTCTAGCCCAAAGCTTGATTGGATTTGAAGCACTTAGTTTGGAGACAAGATCTTCTGTCCAGTTTTTATGGTGTCTTATTTTGTCTCATGAATTTTAACCATTTATTTATGTGAGTTCTGCGTGGGTCCCACGTAAATAAATGCGAGACCCGCTTAAATGAATAACTGATATTCATGGGACAGAATAAGACATCATAAAACTGGATAGAGGTTCTAGACTCCTTAATTTGAGCTTGAAATCAAATTTAATATATATATATAAATAATCGGAAAGGGAGGGGTACAGGACTTACATAACTAGTCGGAGAAATGAAACCCCCGATATATCCTCTAACAAAATGGATAAACAACCAACAAGCGGGGTTTGAAAACTATGGATACCAAGTTCAAGAGAACCGGCATAGTGGGCTAGCCAATCCGCAGGCCTATTAGTTTGGCGGTAAACATGTCGTGCTCGCACTATCCAATCTCGAGTGACGGAGTCCTAGTATCAGGGAAGTACATGGAGCTCGCTGCGCCGCTGAGGCGGATAATAGATTAATCATCGAGGCTACAGCTAATTCCACTCTGCGATACCCAAGGTCCCAGGCCAGTTGTAAACCCGTAAAGACTCCCCATATTTCTGCGTCAACGACGGAACAGTGACCGATATTATGGGCAAACCCTCCTAGCCATGCGCCCGTATGGTCCCTAAGTAGGCCTCCTGCAGAAGCCCACGAGGACAACACTGTAAGAGCCCCATCCGTATTCAGAC
>JAOSBM010000004.1:27038350-27057284 GCA_027568955.1 Erythroxylum tenue
AGATTCTAGTTGCAATGTGTAGTGTTCATTCATTGCTCTTATTTCAATGCAAAGTGCAGTAACCCACTTGCTCATTTCGTGCTAGTTTGTGATGTTTTATTAGCATTTATTCATGCAAAGGCTTACAAGAAGATACTTTAAATGTTCTAAATCCTTCGAATCTGATACTTTGACAAACTTATTGAAATTATCTTATTTAATCTGCCCTTGGACTTGCCCATGTAGTAAATGACGGGTTTAATATGGTCATGTCTTAGGTTCAAGTATTAACAATTGCAAACTTATAAATAAATGTATAACATTAGGTTCCATATTGTATCTAAGCACATAAAATGTGGAAGATGAACAAGATAGACCGCTGTTTGAACAATCTCAATTGCTGCTGATTGGTTCTCTCAATTGCAATTGCTTTGGCCTATAAATTGACACTTGGCCTGTTGGGCCATAATGATTTCTGTTGTTTACAGGTCCGAATTGCTCGCATTTTCAATACATATGGGCCTCGCATGTGTTTAGATGATGGGCGTGTTGTCAGCAATTTCGTTGCTCAGGTATAATTTTGCAAATCCCGCATTGACATGTTGCACTCACTCAAAGTTGTATGCAAGATTTGTTTTTATTGAGGTTCTTAATTTTGAGGTGCTCTAATTACTTTTCAAAACCTTGTTCAGGCCATTCGGAAACAACCAATGACTGTATATGGTGATGGGAAACAAACCAGGAGCTTCCAATATGTTTCTGACTTGGTATAGTGGACAATATTTATGCACTCTCTCTTTGATTCTACTCTTAGAATTTACTGAATGTGATATTTTGCATACATTACGTGCTTTTCAACTTTTTATTGGAATAATTGGAAGGAAGGCTAGTACTTCACAACCTAGGTTCATTTCATCAAGCCGTTTACTCTTGTTATCTACCTTATTTCATGGTTCTCACAAGTGTATACTAGTCACTTGAGGTTATTCTTTGAGCTCGGATATCACTATGAATTGAAATGGAATGATGGGAAATACGGCCCTGGTCTCTATTCTTGCCAATAATAGAAATCCACAGGATGTTGCTTGAATGTAGAGAGAATAACAATTGACTTTTTGTGAGTAACCCTGAAAATGTGTTCATACTTAGGCACGTTTCACGTAATGTTGATCTCATACGATATGCGTCTGAATCAGAAGTTAGTTGCTAGAATATGACAAGAACTTTTTCAATAACAGGTAGATGGATTGGTGGCATTAATGGAAGGTGAGCATGTGGGACCTTTCAATCTTGGCAACCCAGGGGAATTCACTATGCTAGAGCTTGCTGAGGTATGTCCTTCTTGTAGTTCCTTTCAAATGCAAATAAAAGCTATCAAGCCACTTATTTGCTTACGTGCATAGTGGTGGGAAGCAATTTGGGTAGTTTTGCTTGTACTAACATACTAAAAAATGAATTCTTAGGTTGTGAAAGAAACAGTTGATTCAAGTGCAACCATAGAATTCAAGCCAAATACTGCTGACGATCCACACAAAAGAAAACCAGATATCAGCAAAGCAAAGGAACTACTGAACTGGGAACCCAAAATTTCATTGAGAGAGGGATTGCCTCTCATGGTCAGAGATTTCCGTAACCGCATAATGAACGAAGATGAAGGGAAGCAGCTTTAGATATTACACTCGTTATGTATAGTGTTGAAAGAACAAGTGGTTACTATTTGTTCATTCCATGATTGCAGGTCGATGGTAATGCAACTTGGGAGGACTATAGCAGTGTATTGCTTCTTATATGGTCAGTGTTATCTGTTGTTAATCTGTGCCTTATGCTCATCGGCACAATTGATATTCTTTATTTTTTTTCATTAGAAAAAAAAAAACCTTTGTTCTGTACTGAACTGCATCAGGGTTAGCTCTAGTGAAACTTAATAAACTTTTACGACAGTTATGCAATGTGCTATGTGCATGTCTCTGTGTTTGTTCCGAGTTATTTTCATTCTCCACCTTCCAACGACTTTGAGCCTTCTGGTCACATGGAAAAGAGTTTAAATTATATGAAGCTACAATTTAGAATGTAAAACCAATCATTAAATAAATTGAACCAATTCGATTGGTGTAATCATAAAAATACCAATTTTTTAGTTTTGTTTTTAATTTTTCGATTCTATTGATTTTAATAACTCTTATTATAAAAAATTGGTTGATTTATTAATTAATCAATTGATTTTTATAAATTAATGGATTTTTGTAAATTAAAATAAATTAGATAATTTTGTTTTAACAGTCTCTTTTTTCAATTATATTTTAATGTTTTTTTACCAGTTTTATGGGTAAGGATAATTTTTTCAATCTTATTTTAAATTTTTAAAATTTTAATATATATAGATTTTTTTAATTTTTGGTCCAATTTTTAAAATATTGAATAAAAAAATTTAAAAGGAGAGAAAATAATTTTCAGTCTTATGGTTTAATGGGGTAAAGGTTCAATCATAAAAATTTTGTATGAACCAATTTTTTTGGTTCAATTTCTAATTTTTCGATTTAGTTTATTTTAATGACCCTTGTTATTAAAAATTAATCGATTTATTAATTAATCAACCGATCTTTATAAATTAAAATAAACCAGTTAAATTTCTTTCAACAGTATTTTTCTTCAGTTAAACTTTAACTTCCTTTATAGGAAAAGAAACCTCTTTTTTAATCTTATTTCAATTTTTTAAAATTTTTATTACCGTTGAATTTTTAAACTTTAAATTTTGTATCTTATCGGTTTAATTTTAGGTTCGTTTTTTAAAATATTGAGTAAAACAATTTCTCAATGAGAGAAAATAATTTGTATTTATAATTTTTTTAAAATGAGAGATTTGTGATGGGGTCTATTATTTATAATTATTATACTCATTATATATCATTCTTGCTGTATTAATTATGTGGTAGGGTCTGTTATGGTCACCATCATGTATATATATATACTGCCAATTTTTACATATTTACTCTTTTAATCGACATCATTATTACCCTGTCATATATACATATGGGTATATTAAAAATAATTTCTTTATAATATAAAGATAAAATTGTGTATTATCAGACCCTTTAGACTCCCCTTCACTGCGAGAATTTGGAATAAGACGATGACGACGAAGACTCGTGTTTCTTTTAGATTGATGCTTCGGCAAAATTGGGGACCAAATAAGCTATCCCTTTTAACTTCAGGTAACAATTGGGTGTTGGACCATCAAAAGAAACTAAAAGCACCGTCACTTGCATCCACTATTCTCTAAGTCATATTACAAACTCGTAGGCCACTTGTTACATTGCGGTAAAACTGTAAAAGATATGGAAGGCCGGTCGACACCAACACCACGTAGTACACGAACCCCATTTCTTCCTCCTGTCAAAAACCGAAACGCCCACACACACATGCACGTAACATTTGGACCACAATGGTCGGCTAGCTTTCCCCAAACCCTTTGGTTTTTAGCTACTCTGAACTCGTTGATACAAGCTTTTTGCAATCTGTCAGTCGTGGAAGAAAAGGATGCTTCTGGTAACTACTATGTCCCACTCTGTGGTACTAATCAGTAATCATTAGCATCCAGATTATTAGCGATAAATGAGGAGAAAAAGCAAAAAAGAACTGAAAAAAGGAAGAAAAAAAAAACTCAAAAGGGTCATCTTTACCATATGGGCTGGCTGGCTGGGACATAGTAAAGCTAAAGAAAACGTAGCATCCGATTCCATAAGCTTTGTGGATAGAATTGGACTTGATGAATGAGAAAGAAAGTGACTTTTGTGTCTATCACCATCCACAAGAAGAAACAATTCCATTCAGTTTAATCTCTGGCAATGGAAGCATATGTTCCTTTAGAATCTTAATAATGTTCCACAATTATAATCATACTCAGAAACCCTCTTCATCTCAATCTATATTTTTCGATCTTTCGTGTATAATCTCGCGTAATCTTGAATGTTTTAAGATCTGGTTGTAATGGTAAGTCACCCTCTTCCAAAATTCTACTGCACAAAGATAGTACTTAATTAGGTACTTATTACAAACCTGAGATACAACCAAGTTAAGTACTTTCTATCACCATGTAAAAACAAACCAAATAGAGTTGCGGATAATCAGTAAGTTCAGTATAATTCTCTGCTCTCGGGTATTCATAACTTAACAGCCAGATAATGGATTGTAAAAATTAGGCATGTATATCGAAAGACTAATAGAGCTGCAGATTAGCTAGCTAATTATGTCAATTCTTTTGAACTTGGCATCCATCTATTTCAAAACTCGCTTGTAGATTGTCTGTCTATGCTGTTAGAAAATATCTCGGGGGTGTCTTTCGTCCGACTAGTTAATTAAGGTTTCGTGTATTTATCTTGTTGATAAAAACCACAAACAAACAAGCCAAATGGTGTTCTTAAAAGTTCTCTATTTTGTTTTTACTCTAAATTTCACAAGTAACCTCTAATGTATTGGAGAGCATTCATGAATAAAATATGGTTCAAAGCATCAAACCAGACCAACCAACCTTCTTTGAGAAGTCCTATTTCTACACTAAACAATGAATTGATATCTTTTGCGCTCCCAAGCTTCAACAGCCATATGCTTAAACATGGATCGACCTTCCTCCTCCTCCTCTCCATCATCATCCAACACTCAACTTGGCGGCCGAGCAATCGACCGCCATAATCCCATCATCAGAGACCAGAAACGAAACCCCAGGAGTTTTCCTGTGCCTACTTGTGCTTCTGAACCACCCATCGACCCACAACAACCTTACCATCTTCCTCATAAGAGTAAAACTTCCTCAGCTAATATCATCAAGAAAAATGATAAAAGCAAAAGAACTTCTTCAAAAACGAAGGATCAAAGAGGAAAGAAAGTCTCTTTCAAGCCAAGTGAAGATGTTAAGAGGAGTTCTACTTTGGCAAAAGAAGCTGAGAAGAAGAGCTGGAGTGGTCCTAGTGATTTTATCACCCCTCCAGGGTCGTCTAGGTATCTTTTAAGTGAAACAGCTTTCTTTGACGGGTTGCCACCAGATTTTGATCCTGTTTTGTCACTGGTTCCTGCTGAATCCGACCAAACTCAAGCTCAGAATCAAAGTGAGTCGACAGCTTCATCAACGTCTTTGTCTTCCCCCTCAGACAGGTCTCCCAACCAGGTTTGGTCTCTTTGTTTCTACATATTGAAGCTTAAGAGCCGAGTTTGAGATTGTTCAGTTGATGAGTTTGGATGTTTCAGGTTGTGGTTTTGAGAGTTTCATTACACTGCAAGGGGTGTGAAGGAAAAGTGAGGAAACATTTATCGAGAATGGAAGGTATGAACCCATCTCTTTGTCTCTTTCCCACTTCTATTCTGTGCCTCTCCTTCCATATCCAACTCTGCTTCACTTGGATATCCTTTGTTTCACTAAATCTATTATTCTTTTTCTTTAAGTTAATCAACTGATCTGCCTTTTGATGATACAAAATCCTTAAACTGATGTTGTGAATGATTATATCATATGCACAGGTGTGACATCCTTTAGCATAGACTTTGCAGCGAAGAAGGTGACGGTTGTTGGAGACGTGACGCCTGTGAGTGTCCTAGCGAGCGTGTCAAAGGTGAAGAATGCTCAATTCTGGTCTCCTGCAATCCCAGTTCATGGCTCAAACAACCCAGAAGACAAGAAACAATAACCAGTTGATACCGATGTTAATCATGTTGTAACCTGCACTGTACGTATGATTTAAGTCGCAGTTAAAAATGATATGAGAGGGATGTGAACAGGATAGTAAACCAGTTCGACTCCAACCTGAGTCAATTGGGCAGATCAGATCGAACAGTTTCTTCAAAAATGTCTTTCAATCTAAAAAATGCCATTATCGTCTCGTCGAATTGATCTCAAGCAAAGAGATGATTGTTTCAGGGGTTCATAGTTGCATTCGTGTTTTGCAGAGTTTGTGTGTGTGTGATAGGAAAAACGAAGCCCGAGCCTGGCCCAAAAAAATGTGTTGAGTAACAATTATCTAGGCCGAGACTCCAGGCCCAATCTAGGCCGAGACTACTTAGGCGGCCCTAATTAAATATATATAGTAAAATTTAAAAATGACATCATTTTATTTTAAAAAATTTAGGTTTCAAATTGGTTAATTCGGGTTGGATCTATTGACTTTAGATCGGACCGAACTAATTTTGCTAGGCCTACTAATTATTATAGTATTTTATCTAATGTCATGAATACTGCACCAAATTTGATATCAAATTAGATTCTGGTACGGTACTATAAAAATACCGGTTAATATCAGGTGTTGTTTCGGATAATTTTTAAATTTATGAAATAGTTATTGAATTTTTTAAAAATTAAAAATACTCCATTGTCATATCGTACAGTTGTACTGTATATTTTAAACCTTGTCTTCAAAAATCATAATAATAAATAATAATCACAATTTTAATTTAATTTATAAAATTAATTTAATAATTATTAATAAATATAATTAAATTTAAAATATATTTTAAAAATATATAAATTTCAAATAAATTTTGATTTAATAATTTAAAATATATAAAATAAATATTAGTTTATAAAAATAATTTTAAATTATTTATTTTAAAAAAAATTATTAATAATTTATTAATAAATATTATATAAAAATTTAAATAAATTTTCATAAAATACTTTATTTTTAAGTTTTATTTAATTTATACTTATTATTAGTAATAAAATATTTATTTTTATTTTAAAAACAAAAATTCACAATAATTATAAAAGTGAAAGTAAATAAAATAATTAATTAAAAAAACTTTGAAAAAAAGATAGAGGAAGGAGAGGCAGGACGAAGAATTTAAAAATTTTTAAAAATTTTGTAAAAGAGTTTCAATATTTTTAAAAATTTTCGATATTAACCAATATTTTGAATACCAATAGTACAAATTGGTATCATTCAAAACCAACCGATACCAAATAGTATTTAAACCTGATACAATTGACTTTCCGTTTCAAGCCAATTTTAGTCTGGTACATTACGTACAAGTCGATATGAAACGATATCCACATTCTTGATTTTATCCGTCACCTGTAAAGTCCCTTCTATTAAATTGCTATTTTTGGAAATAAAGTAAAAGAGTTTAGTGTTATGGTGTAATTCGGTCAAAATTTTCTTTGTTACGGCTTAGAAGGACAAAAGTAGTATAAAATAGTAACAACAACAACATCTCGGTAGAAGTTTAACCGAATACAAAGTTTGATGACTAGAGAAGCTATTTCTAATCTACCCATATATGTATATACACTAAATAAATAATTAATTAGTAGTATACAAATATAAAATAAAAATAAAAATATACATGAATGATAATACTAATAAAATATAAATAAATACGTACAAATAAAAATATAAAAATTAACAATAAAATAAATACTACAATAAATATAGAACAAGATAAGGAATAAAAATAAAAGATAAAATAAGTGAATAAATAAATAAACTAAACTAGATTCACTGATTTAAGAGCAAAAAATTTGAACCAATTAATTTTTTGGTTCGGTTTTTAATTTTCTCACTTTAATATTTTTTATTATTAAAAATGATCAGTTTATTAAATGATCGACTAAACTAATTGATTTTTATAAATTAAAATAAACTAATTAATTTTTATTTAACAGTTTCTTTTTTTATGAAACTTCAAATTCGGGATGTGTGAGGACATTCTTCTTCAATTATATTTCAATTCTTTAATTTTATTTAATTTTTAATCAATTTTATGACGTTATAATACCAATTGAACCTTTTAAACCTTAAAGCTCGTGTACAGTTTGGTATTAATTGAATCTCAATTCTCAACCTATGTATTTGATTGGCTTACCAAGTCTTCATTTTTTTTATGAATACTTTTTGTATTTTTTGGAAGATTGAATATATAACTAATTTGAAAATAAACATATAAATTTTAAATTTCACAAATAACATTGATTAACCATGAGCTTAAATATTATTTTAATACTTAGATATTTTATTTAAAAAATTGACAATGATATTCTAAGACAAAGAAAAACGAGTTACAACCTAGCCCTAATTGATAGGGTTTATAGTTAGAGTCCAGATCCTCTGTCCAATATTATGATATTTTATTATGTCTAATAAATCTCAGTTATTTATTTATGTGAGTTCTGTGTGAGTTCCGTAACATAAATGACTGAGATTTCATAAGACAGAATAAGACAGTAATATTGGACAGAAAATCTGGTCTCTTACCGTTACGTTTCAAACTACTGTTCCTTGTGATTTCTAACGTTTGTCGTATTTGAGTTCGAGTTTTAACAAGATTAGACCAAACTGAAATTTAAACAGTAAGATAAGACAAGATATTTTAATTTTAAAATGTTTATATGAAGAATTTGAAATATAATTAAATAAGATTATATTTAATTTAAAATTAATTAAATGTACTTTTGGCGTAAAATATACTATATAATAATATAATATTATTTTAACAATTAGATATTTTATTAAATTTTAATTTAATAATATAGGAATTAATCATGAGCATAAATATTCTTTTAACACTTAGATATTTTATTAAAAAATTGAAAAATTATATTCTAAGACCAAAAAAAAAGGATTCAAGAGTTGGGATTTCAATACAATATCTATTATTAAAATATTAAATTTAACTGTATTCAAACTAAAGATAAACCCATTTAAATATGGTTAATGTATTTAATATTTATAATTAAGTAATTAGGATTTTGGTTGGATAAGTAATTGAAGAGATAGAGAGAGAAAGATGGAAACGTGAAAAATTCCGAATAAATCACGCACACGCGCACACGCTCTTCTGCATTATCACCTTCACCTCACGTCCTGCTTCCCACTTCCTGAACATCTCATCCCATAATGTAACAGACACGCAAGTTTCAGTTATCAAAGGTGTCAACCACCTCAACAACAGCTAAACACTTTCACTTTCCTTAATACTCTCGAACTCTATCTTTCGGTTTCTCATTTAAATAACTTCCCTCCTGTCTTCTTCTTCTTCTGCTACTTTTGTCTTACCCACCCTGGTTTTTTCTTTTTCCTCTGCGGTTCTCTCAAACATCTTGAGCTTCTTTGTCTTCACTTTCTGAAACCAGTTCCAACAAACTTGGATAGCATGTATAACTCATATTATCCTGAACAACACCAAGGACATTCTTATGATGGTGATGATGACAACGATGGTGATTGGCTTAAACTCTCACTTGGCAGATCCTATTTTAACCCCCCTTCTTCACCAACCCATCAAGAGTTCTCTCCTCTCACGTTTCAACCCTTTTTGCCTCCTCCGGTGGCTTACTATCCTGTGCCGGCACAGCCACAACAGCTGCCACTGCTGGTGCCGCAACTACCTAATGACCCCCCTCAATCTCAGCAACAAGAGGTCGTTGCGCTGTCTCGTTCTTCGGGTTCTCGAACCCGTAGACCTCCAAACCAGACTTCAAGTGAAGACGATGAGAGCAAAACTGTTCCTCCACCTTATCCATGGGCCACGAACAGGAAAGCCACAGTTCATAGCCTCAAGCATCTTCTGGCCAATGGCATCACAACTATTTCAGGCGAAGTTCAGTGCAAGAGGTGTGACAAAACATACGAAATGGAGTACAATCTTGAAGAAAAGTTTGGAGAGGTTGCGTCGTTTATATTGAAGAACAAGTACAGCATGCACGATCGAGCCCCGTCGGTTTGGATGAATCCAACCTTGCCGGACTGCAAGCTGTGCAACCATAGCAACTCTGTGAAACCAGTCTTCCCGAAAGAGAAAACATGCATCAACTGGCTGTTTCTGCTTCTGGGACAAATGCTTGGATGCTGCAAACTCAGTCACCTCAAGCACTTCTGCAAGCACACCGAGAACCACAGGACAGGAGCTAAGGATCGTGTTCTTTATCTTACTTATTTAGCTCTGTGTAAACAGTTGGATCCAACAGGGCCATTTGATCTTGATCTTTAACGAAGTTTGACAACTTGCAGACGACAGATCGATGGATGTAGTTACCATATGAATCCAATAGCAGCAAACCCTATTGTTTAGTTCAGGTTCTTCGTTTAATTATTAGTCGATTTAAGTCCTCCATTTTCTAGTGAACCCATTTATTGTTTTCTGTGTTCTTAAGATAGCATTCTCATTACTTTACTTAATTTCTATATAATTATTTCATCTTTCTTCTTTAAGTGTTCTTAATTATGTTCTTCTGATCTTCCTTAACTATGAGATTAAGTTATTAGATTAGATTAAGAAGATATGGTGAAGATAAGTTCTGATAGTTTTCATGTTGATCGAATTCTATTAATTACCCTGAATACACGACTATTCAAATTAAAATATGGATAAGAACAAGTAGTTGTTATTTACCAAAAAAAAAAACAATTTTAATGACTTATCTCACCAAGTTTGTTGAAGATAATTCCTAGATTTTGATTACAAATTTAGTATTATATAAATCAATAACTATTCTTTTTTTTGATATTATTATTATTATTATTATCTTCTTCTTCTTCTTCTTCTTCTTCTTCTTTAAATATAAGGATGATTTAATTTAAGAAATTAAAAAAATTCTTAATTTTTAAAATTTTCAGAAAAAAATCTTAACTTTTAATTAAATCTTAGAATTCGATTAAAAATCCTTTTCTTAATCTTTAGTTAAAAGATAAAAGCTAAAAAAATTCCTAGTTTTTATTTTTTTTAGAAAAAACCCTTACAACAATTCAATCAAGCTCTTAAATTCGAACTTAACTAATTAAATTTAATTCAAGTTAATAATTTATTAAAATTATTTTAAGTTATCAATTTAATTTTAATTGATTCAGTCGTATATATTTAAAAGTTGAATTGATTTATCATATTAGTAACATTTAATTAGCTCATGTCTTATGTTTATATTATGGGTATTTTATCATTATCTTTTAATTGAAATCTAAAAGAAAGAATTTAATTAAAAATTGAAAACTGGAAAAAAATTCAAAAGTTTTAAACATCAAAATTGTTTAAAATTTTTCTTAAGCTACAGGGGAGATTTGTGTTTTTACCCTTTTGACATGCGTAATTGAATCAACACTTTGATGTTTCAATTTTTTTTCGGTTAATTACAAAAAAAAATTCAAAACTTTACTTAATTTTACAATTATAACTCAAATTTAAAAAAAGACAATTAAGTACTCAAACTTTTAATTTTTTTCAATTCTATCCTAACGTTATTAGTTTGCAATTAAGTGCTCAAATTTTTTATTTTTTTCAATTCTATCATGATGTTATTAGTTTCGTTAACGTTGCTGACGTAGCTTACTACGGAGTGAAATCCTGTGTTCTCACTATCCACGGCCAACCCTGTGCCATTCAAGCATGGACCCACTAAAATTTGTGGCCATGCTTGAATGGCACGGGGTTGGTCTTGGATAGTGGGAACAAAGGATTTGGTTCCAGCTTACTACATAAGACAAAAATTCTAAATACTTATACACGTCAGACTTAATTAATTTTAACTAAATTACTTCATTTTAATATTGAAATCCTTGAATCAAACTTTGTCATGCCAGTGGGAGAAGAGAACTACACTTTGTCATACGAGTGTGAGACGACATCGACATAATTTTTAACAATTTGAATGAAATCTCACTTTGCCACCCTAGGTCATCTTTCTTTTTGTGCAAGAAATACTTGATTTAGGGTTTTCAATTTCATATGCTTAGCCAGCAAGTTTAATTTAAATATTTCAATCCTAAAATGACATAGTTTAGTTAAACTTAATTAAGTCTGATGTGTATAAAAGTTCAGGATTTTCTGTCTTATGTGGTAAATCACATCAGCAATGTTAATAGAAATACTAATGTTGGGCTAAAATTTAAAATTTGAGTACTTAATTGTCACTTTTTTAAATTTGAGCTATAATTGCAAAATTAAGTAAAATTTAGATTTTTTTCAATTAACCCTATTTTTTATGGTCATTTTATATGTCTCATGAATTCTCCTTACTAATTCATTACTTCCTTTCAATTTTGACTTAATTTATTGTCACCTTTCAACTTATGAAAATAATGTTAGTTAATTACCATACATTACATATAAGAATATCACCTGTTAGTATATATTATCGTGTTGCATAATTTCTATATTATTGTGTTGCATAATTTCTTGTCCTCCTTTTATAGGGCTTTCTAATTCTGGTGAGACTGTTCGTGGACTCAAAATGAATCTTGTGTGTAGTGTAGCAATTTAGTGTTGCATGTCTTCTGTTTAGATTAAAGAAAACACAGACCTACCTCTCAATACTTCCTCAGGTATATGTTAAAATCTAGGATACAGTGTATATAGCATGTGAGAGTGTTCAAGTACATCAGGTATTCTACTAGTCTGTGAGCATGAAGGAGGTGGCAGTTGTACCTGCTAAGATCTTTTGCTCAATTCTTGTTTTCTGCATCTTACCTCCAATGATCAAACCTGAGCATTCTCGGTTTTTTCTCAAACAGAGGATTTGATGATTCTTTATTGATCTGGGTTATCTGATTGCTTCGCTTTTTGTACAAGTTCCTCAACCAGAGGCAAATCCTGGAGATCTCTACATTGCTACTATTTCTTCCACTAATTCTTCTGTCAACTGTCTCTCAATTTCCCTACCTATTGTGTCAATGTCATTTCCCAAGTCCAGCCACTGCAATTCCCCTGTCAGCACTTCATCAGTACCTTTGCTCTGTTGGCTTGCAAGTACTTCGAAAAGTTTGTCCTTAAGGCCATTCTTTATCCACCTGGAACTAATCCTATTTGGTTGTCTCACCCAAGGGCATGGACTGGCAACTTGCTGGTAAATCACCAGTAGTGCTAAATTCACCCGATCAAACAGCAGCCTCCTTGCAGAACACGTCCAAGATGTGCGATTAATGTATATCTTCTCAAGCTCTTGAAAGACTAGGGGATTCACAGGCCACTCAGGAGAGTGCCATGAGGCTATAAAAGTATCAGCATCAGTATCATCAATTCCAGACTCGTGCAATACATGCATCACATAGGAAGAGTCCCTGCTATCTTCAGATAGTCCGTTCTCTTCAGAAAATGGGACAGAGATGTCCTCAACATCTTCATCACTTGACACAAGCATTCCATCAGCATATGCCTCTGACTCAAGCTTGAGGAGTTGAAGTTGCATTCTTAATCCTATAGAGCAGAAAAAATGATATTAGAAGTCATATAGGTTTAACTACAATGACATCAAGCAGATAATGCAGCTAACGGAATCCCTCAAAATTTTGTGAAAGAATTCAATTTCCTTGCATAGGGGAAACTAGCAGCTAGAAGAAACATTAAGCATGGATACTCTTTTACATATGTTATGGATTGATTCAACCAAGCCAAATTATGAGTTTAATTCTTTCTAACTCCTACGCAGTTTTAAGTATTTGAAAATCAGATTATGATCTACCACCTTTGTTTGTAGTAATCACAGCCAAGATGAAATCTGTAACTTAGAATCCTAAGGTTACTGATTTGCAAGAATTCAAATTCCAAATTGAAGCCATTTGGAATTTGCATTAGAAATATGCAAAACATTTCATATATTACCATGCAGATCCGCATTGAGACTTTCAAAGCATTCAGAACCAGAAGATACATCATCTGCAAAGGGTGTTTCAAGAACTGAAACAGGAGTAGGCTGATCATCCTCCTTAGAGCTTGCAGCAGATTCTAGTTCAACTACAGCATGCTGTGTGGAGACCAAGCCATTCTCAAGCGGGTCGTTTGGTGGCTCCTGGAAAGCCAAAATAAATGTTTGAGGCTATTTAATCATGTACAAAGGTCTGAAACAGATACTTAAACAAGCATCAAGACCTTTGCTGCTTTCAAGGACTGATAAATGCTGCATTGATGAGAATACAAGTATAACGCTAATCCAATAAGATAAAATCAAACCTGTAAGCTTAAAACATCTGACTTGCTTGTAAGGAATCCCCTTTCTACCATTGTAGACGTTGATAGTTCTGGATCTGTATGTTGTAGAGACATAGTCATATCCTTAGTGGACTCATCCAACACGTCCTCAAGAACAAATTTGTTATCAACGACAGTGGCTGGTGATGTCTCAGAAACCACATAGTTCTGTTTAAATTGATTTTCCTCTACAAAATTGCTCAGCATTTGATTCTGGCTGAAATCCATCTTTGTGGGAATGTCAACATCATCACTAGACGTGCACCCAGAGTGATGAGACTTCTTACTATAATTGTGCGATCTTGAATTTCGAGTGAATGAAGATTCTCTAAGACAGGAACTTTCATTTACCACCCTCCTGCTACTCTGCATAATTTCTTTTGACAACATAGACTTTCCCCTTGATAGAGTTTCCTGACCCTTGCCACTTCTAGGATTACTAGCGGCAGTGGATGAAGCAGGAAGAGATTTTGATCTTGACAGATTTTGAATACATCCACCCTTCCAGCCATCCCTACTGCTAATACCGAACGGTTCAGCACACTCTCCTGATTCGCCCACTAGTTCTCCACCTTGCCCCCTTTCACTCATCACCTCTGTCTTTGCTAGTCTCATAGCCCTATCGGGGATTGCAAGCATTTCACCAAGTGTGCCGCCCCTACTCACCATTCCCAGGTCCACAGACTTATGAGTTAATTTCCACCTCTCTGAGAGTCTCCTTCTAGCTTCTCTACTCAATGATGATTCTTTAGTACGGGATGACGAAGGCCTGTAACAACTGCTCAAGTCATTTGAATTTCTAGAAGTTAGTGACATCACCTCTAACTCATTCCCAGAATCATTTTCAGACCTGTCAGATGAACTTTCATCACCAGAATATCCTCTAAATGCAGATGATGAAAAGTTTGTGGAACTACTACTGAGTGTAGTTCTAATTTGCCTAGTGATTTCCTTTGCAATTTCTCTAGGTTCTCTAGACTTACATTTTGACTTCGGAACATCCTGAGAATACTTTTTCTTGCGAAATGATTCAGGCTCCCAATTCCTAATACCAGAAACTCCTGTGTGATTCCTACCATATGGGAGAAATTCATGGGAGGAAAAAGTTGATGAAACAGTTCTGGTAGTATTCTGCACTTTCCCTATATTTGGTTTGAGTACAACAATCCTTGTGGCAGAACCTCCCAGTTCATCTTTGTCCTCTAGTTGAACTTTTGATGAACTTTGCAAATCTTGAGTATCACGTTTATCATGAAATTGGCGAAAAAAATCATGAGAATCTGTCAAATTAGTTCTAGTTTTTTCTTTCTCTATTTTGCATTTTCGGCCACTCATTGGACAAGTCAACGAATTTAAAGATCTTCCGGATGAGATTTGACCACAGTGGCAGTTAGGAGCAGAGCTAAGAAGATCATGGACATGCTTCATAAATAATGAATCAGGTTGGTCAAGAAACTTCTGCAGAAGATCCTTATTGGAGTCTAGATCATCAATGGTATCATGAAACTGCTTTGAATTGTGAATTTTTTCATTAGTAGAAAGCTGTTTACCATTCTTGAATTTCTGCTGTATGACTGCCATCTCAGCCTCATCGATCATTGAGTTTGCAGTGGTCTGTCGTGAGTATCTACTACTACACTGCATTTTTCTTGCATCCAAGACTTCAAATACATCTTTAAATTCTTGCTCATCCTTTAAGTTTTTCCTAAACAAGCGAAGATTGTGTGAAATGCCATCCTTTTCATGCTTTTTGGTGGAAGCTACCTTCTGTAAATTCCCTGAGTACCTCTTTTGTTGCTTAACAGAAGGCTCCTGAGGAGGCAACCCATCCAGGCCCATCATTCGGGCTATAACATTAGGAGACCTTCTTTTGGATTCAGCTTCTTTTGACATCTCTTCGGCTAAGAACTTTCTTATTGGTGTTTCAACCGCTTGCTTTGAAGATCTCCACCCAAACTCACCAACAACCTACATGAACCAGATAACTTGCATTTATAGATATACCCAGATCACACTTCATTAAGTTAATTATGATTTTCACTAAATTTTTTACTAAAATCATACAAATCAATGAATGCCAACAAGTATCTCACCAATTCCTCCTCGGTAGTATTATCAGTAGTCAGATAACTACAATCTCCGACCAATTTCGAGAAGTTTATCTTTTTCTGAGCCCGCCCTGAAAATAAATTCCTACTACAACATCAGAAGTTGCTTGAGTAAAACCAAACAGATTGAGGCAATGTAAGACAGTGGGAACTAAATCCACAAATGCAAGCTACTTAACCAAGAATAGAAAAACTAAGAAAGGAAAATTTGAAAAAAAAAAAAAGGAGCAGAAATTAATTTTGTTTTTCTTTTTATATTCATTCTCAATTCAATAAAATAGGTAAAAGAAGCAAACAAAATCATAACCCTAACCACTGTGTAAAAAGGCAACAAAGGCAATTCACTACACCTACTTTAACTAAAGAAGGAACAGAAACCGAAAAAATTCAAATTCCGCTGTTGACCTCTAAATCTAATACATTAAACTAAGCACGGTGAGCGAGAGACACTGAAAACTAAAAAAAAATCCAAAAGGAATGTCTGCTTGTGCTTGGTGGCGAAGAAAATAACTGCAAAAAAAGTGAAATCAAGTGGAAAGAAAGAAAATACTAAACAAAATAAAGTATTTTTTGCTAAAAACTCTCATTCACTTTCTCTTCAACCAAACATCATCCAGAAACCGCGAGAAAGTAGAGAAACAAGCGAACAATTCACCTTCACCAAATCGACGACTGTGGGTGCGATCAGGATTAATGCTAGAGCTACAGGACGGAAACGACTCCATTTCGAGACATTAAACTACATCTAAAGTCGCTTGAACCTTCTAAAACACTCAGGTACTGGAGAAGAAGAAATCAAGATCAGATAACTTTTGAGCCCATTTCATGTGATATGTATAATCTTCAAGACAAATAATTATTAAAAAAAAAGAAGAAAAAAACTAAAGAGGACCACACACAGAAACACACAGACTCTTAGGTCTCCATAAATAGTACGGAGAGTGGGTGAGGAGATACGAACAATAAAGAGAGTGGGGATCCGTTAGAATCGATGAAGAAAGAGATAGAGAGCGCGAGAAGGAGGTGTGAGCATTAGTGGCAAGTGCAGTTTTTGAACTTTCAGAGATGACTGATGAGTATTAATATTGCAATGTTATTACTATTTTAAGTATAATGTGATATTCTATTTTTCTTTATTATAATCTAAATTTTTTCCAATAAAATAATACTCCCTCCTATTCAAAATAAGTTTCGTTTTACAGAGATGTACACTTATTAAGAAAGTTAATAAAATGTCTAATATACCCTTGTTAATTACATGTTAAAGTGTCTGGAAAATATAATCTGTGTAATTAAGATGTGAGAGAAATTAAAGGGTAATTTTGGAAGTAAAATCATAAATATGCATAAAAAGTCACAAACGACAATTATTTTGAATAATTAAAATTCCTCTAAAACGACCTTTATTTTGAATAAAATGGAGTATAATTTTAACTTAATTATTTAAGATAATAATATTATTTTAATTTATAAATCTTAAAATTTTAAAATTTTCATTTTAATTAATTATAACAATTAGAATTAAGCTCGCAATTAATGCTATTTAATCCTAATCATTATTATTTATTAGATTTTTATTGAAAAGATATAATTTGAACAAATTGTTATTAAAAGTATAATCAATACTATTTATTTATTTGTAAAAACTTTTGAATTCTTGAATTTATGTTAAATTTTTATTTTATAACTATATTTTTATTTTTATTAAATAAACCTTAAATTTAAAAATTATATTTGACATACTCTTTAATTTTTTTTAACTTTACAAAAGACACATATTCTAAATGCTTATTTTATATAAAATTAAGGAATATTTTTTTATTATAATTTATTAAGATAATATTTAATTTACTTAAAAGTAGATATTACATAAAATTTTAGTTTCTAAAAGAATCGTAATTAGAGCGTTAAGATTAGCATCTTAGGAGTGGTCGAGTTGAGGGAGTGGAGGGGCATGGAGTCAAAAAGTTTTGTGTTCGATTCCTTCTCCTTACGCTCTCCTGATTGAGCTTGTCATACAGGGCTTGCCTAGTGCGGAGTACCCGGTTGACTTAATTTGCAGGCTATTGTGTCAATCCAGAAGTTTACCCAATGCGCATCCAAAGGGTAGCGACTGCGGGTTCCTCCGTTTAAAAAAACAAAAGTAATTAGAGTTATAGGATTATTAAATATTAAATTGGATTTGTTCCTTAATTTCGTGTGGAGTAAGTGATCAAAATCAATGTTTTAAAAATCAGACCAGAAGTTAAACCGATAAGACAAAAGCTTTAAGGTCTTAAAAATTCAACCGACATTAGGCTATCTAAAATAGATTAAAGATTGAATAAAATCAAAGAATTTAAAATATGATTGAAGGAGAATGTACTCGTTGAAATTCAATTAAAATTTGGTTGTTAAATAAAAATTAATTGATTTATTTATTTTGATTTAAAAGAACTTGTTAATTTACAAAAATTAAAGTTTTGATTATTAACGTAATTCGAACCGAAAAGTTAAAAATTAAACCGAAAAATTGAAACCGGATAGATTTTTTATTCATTGATCAAAATAGGCAAATTACGTAAGGACTTGTAATTCCTAATCATTGTTCATGAATTCGTCTAGACATAAGCATAACCCTAATCATAGGCTATAGACGAAACAAGAAATCTAGGAAGATTAAGGCTTACGGTTGAAGGACTTTGCGTATATTTAGGACAAGGTTTCAACTAATTAACCTTTCAAAAACGTGCACGTATGGCCTTTTGTGAACAATGGTTTGGCTTTTGTGCTTAAAGTTTTAGAAGGACCAAAGACTTGGATAAAAGAATATGGGGAAATAGATTTTGAGAGTGGTCGGGTCGGCCGCATTTGGGCCCGTAGGATAGCCCGAACTCAGTCATGCCGACCCATAGGATAGCGGGTCGATC
>JAOSBM010000004.1:27057976-27069460 GCA_027568955.1 Erythroxylum tenue
TCAACCGTCTCGTGGATAACAGCCGACTCATGGATCCGACCAGCAACAATCAGTTCAGCCAGAATCCGGCAGAACCAGAGAGCTTTAGGTTGTAATATTTAATATTTTAAATTAAATTAATAAAATTTAAAATTTAAAATTTAATTGATAAAATAAAAACAGTATATAATTATATAATAAAAATTGAATAAAATTTAAAAATTTAAAATATGATTAAAATAAACTATTTTTGTTAATAGAAGGAGTTGAAATTTAATTGAAGAAAGAGATTAAAAAATCAATTACTTTATTTTAGTTTATGAAAACTAATTAGTTTATAAAATTTACCAATTAATTAACAAATCAGTCAGCTTATAATAATATTTACTAAAGTAAATGAAATAAAAAATTTGTCTGATTTAAATTTTTTTTATTAAACTGATGGAATCGGTTTAATTTTTTAATTGTCGAGTACAATTCTTTATTTTATTTTATTCCTTTAAACTATCTTTATCATTTTAAATTATTTAAAACTACTTTATAACATTAAACTTTTAAAATAATTAATTTTATTTAAAAACATTATTAAGATAAAATAAAATATTTATATAAATTTTTTTACATAAAAAACAATTAATTTTTGTTAAATAATTTTACAAACATTTCAAAGAATTTTTAAAAAATTTAAATTATTTTAGTAATTTGATAATAAAATATTCTTGTACTAAAACAAAGTTGCATTAAATTTTTTTTTCATATCTTACCCTGTTTTTATATTTCTATAATTTTGGATTAGGAAGATTTTATTGACTTTCTGCTTTTTTTTGTTTTTCTTTTGGAGTGAAAGGAGATAATTACAAAGTCCCAAAAATGGGATTATTGTGGCAAAAGTATCAAGCAAAGATGGTTATTTATTTATTTATAATGAAATGACTCAATCACCCAAAAAAAAAATAGATTCCATATTTTATTTGTTAGTATATTTTTATATATGAACACTAGCTAGTTAGGTCTGGTGAAGGAATATAGTGGACGTGAACTTTTAGTTGAGATGCATATTCATAAGAAAATTGAGTGAATTTTGAAAACTTTAACTTCTAAAATTTTATGCCTCAGGTTCTTACTATAAAACCTAGTTCGAGTTGTCTAAGTTCGACCCGTCATTTTGTATTTTTAATTTTAAATAAAAATTTTCAGGTAAAGCAAATAGGGCTCGGGTTTAGGTCTGACCTGGTCCGTTATCATTTATACTTAGTAGGAGATTCGTTAATTAATAAATTTTTTAATGCTTTCGAATATAAATATATAAATGCATGAAAAGTCATAATTAAGAATATTCTATTAGCTATTATCTTACCTTCATTTATCCTTTTCTTTTACATAAGCATTATAATCATATCTTAAAAATTTTAGAGTAAATGATATAATTCACTTGTATAATTTAAGAAATTTAAAAAATATACAAATATAAAATTATTGAAAATCTTTTTCTATTTTTTATTTTTTTAAAAAATCATTTTCTTAAGGTTTAGTTAGAAAATAACGATGAAATACAAATATTATACACAGACTAATCAATTTTTATTAATATAATAACTCAATTCAGTTAAGATTAAGGCTGCATATTATTGGACCTTTTTAAATCTCGTGTAATGGTGAGATTTTTACTAGATTGTTGTTGTTGTTATAATAACTCATATAAATAGTATTTTATTGATGCATACAAGATATTAATCTCATATATTTCATTATTTTTTAATCAAAATTTAAGAAAATATTTTTTAAAATAAAAATTGTAAAAAATTAAAGTAATTTTAAAGATTAAAAATTTTAAAAATTTTCTAAATCATAGGAGTACTTTTTACCTAAAATTCTTTTTGTTAATGGGAAGACGAGCAGAAATTACACAATAAGTCTAGGGAAACAAATTCCCGACAAATCCTCTATAAGGATGTGATGCCACCCAATGGGTGAGGTGGGAAAAAAAGTAACGTCGACAGCTAAATGTTTAGCATAAAGAGCTAGCCAATCCGCACATCTGTTACTTTCTCGATACACGTGTCGATGAACAACCGTCCAGTTCCTTATGAACAACTTATGAATGCGTCGTACAAGGGAAAGAGGTGACGTTGAGCGTTGAGCAGCAGAAGAGAGGAGGTCCGCTACAGCCATGGAATCGACTTCAAGTTTAATCCGGCGATATCCTGACCGCCAAGTCAGGATCAAACTAGTGTACATGCCCCAGAGTTCCGCGTCCACAAACAAGCACCAATCCGAGATTGTGGGAGAAACCACCCCATCAGCGTCCGTCATTGTCGCACAAAGTACCCCCGACTGAGGCAGTCTGCGTGGACCGGTTGGAGCTATGGCAAATTCAGAAAATTGGACCCTCTCAAGGAAGGTCAGTTAAGTTTCAGCTTGAGTCCAAGAGCAAATTACTCCATGCCCTGTTCTGGTTCAGGTTTACCTAACAAGAGACAAAAACTGTACTTGTATTCACTTGTCATTGTTTTACTTTTTACTCAACAGTGATATTTCAGCCTAATCAATCAGTTCCCTGTTGATTTATTTAAAGTGTGAGTTATATTTTCAAGCATGCATTTAATACAGATCAAAAGAGTTATAGGCATTCTGTTTCGGTTATAATATTTTTATCATGTTTTATTAATTTTATTAATATATTTATGTGAATCCTATATAAATGTATGAATGAGATTTAATAGAATATAATTGTAACATAATAATTGAAACAGAAGATTTGATATCTTTTAAAAAAATCATTTTATCCTTAAAATAATGAGAAAAATGAATGAATAAAACATTTAACTGATTCGGCTGGTTTAATTATAAAAATTTTAAACTGTTTAACTTTTTAATTCGATTTTTAACTCTTTGATTCAACTTATTTTAATAGTTCTTTTTATTAAAAAAAAATAATTTATTAATTAATCAGTCAATTTTTATAAATTAATGACTTTCTTATAAACTAAAATAAGTCAATTAATTTTTATTTAACAATTTTTTTCAATTAAGCTTCAAATTATTTGATAGATAAAGACATTATCTTTTATTTTAAATTATTTAATCTGTGACTATAACAATTTTTTTAAATCTCAAACTCATTATTTTACTAGTTTAACTTCTGAACCGACTTTTAAAATAATATACAAAAACTCAAAGTATTGTATCTTTTATAAAAAAATTAATTCTTCATATATCATAAAAATTATAAATAAAATTGTTTTATATTAAAAAGAGATATAAGAACAAATAATTTTAAATTTAATTTGCCTCCTAATTTCTTAAAATAATTCATATTATTTAAAAATTGTACATTTAATGTTGTAAGTCAGGAAGTCTCTGACAACTACTTAGGATTAGGCATAGGCATAGGTATAGTACCAAATTTGAAGATGTTACCAAACATGATGTGTACCTCATGATTTGCTTTTGCTTAAAAGGAACCAAGCAAGCGACATAGTACCAAACAAAAACATCCTTGTCGTTTTTACATCTATTTTTTTATTATATTTATTAATAATTTTTATAAACGTGCATAAAATTATCAATGTCCAGTTGTCCCCAACTTTCTCTTTATATTTTTACAAAAGGACAGTTTTTGTAAATTAAACCCATGATTTAATGGTCACAAAAAAACTAACTTTAGTTGTGAATTTATTGTATTTATTTATAAATTATTAAATTAAACTTTAAATTTTTCACGTTTTATTAATAATTAATATTAAATAATTAAATAATATATTTAGTTAATAAATGATCAAATTATAAAATCAGATAAAAACAGAAATTAAAAACAAAAACTTAAAAATTCAAACAGATTTTAAATTAAAAATAATTAAAAACAACAGGCTCTTAATAATCAAAGACTTGTTAGGATTTTGAGCATTATAGTGTTATCTTTTAAATGCGCACTAGATAAATCTCTCTATTGACGCAAAAGCTTACAAATTATGTCAATTGAACAATTTGTATTAAACAAGTCCTGTACAACAGACTCAATCAAGAGAGTGTAAATAGAAGGATTTGAACATAGGACTTTTTAACCCCATATTTCCTTACTCCACCAACTCGATCACCTCTCACGTGTTATTTTGATACTGAAAAAATTGATCTACTTGATGAGATAGATCAAAAGTGTTGAAATATAAGAGTGGAAGTTTATCCCACATTAGAAAAAGAGAGAAAAGAAGACCCACATATAAATCTAGTGAGCCACTGCACCTATCACCAATTGATTTTATGATGAAACCTCACTTAGATTTGTACATGGTCTAACTTTCCTTCTTGTGTGAGCCCGTAGGCCTATTGTAAATTCTAACATAATATCAGAGCAAGTTGCTCTTATGTTAGTCGTTAGCACCTCAAAATGATAGATTATGTCACGTGTTAGACCTACACGTAAGAGAGGTGTGTTGAAATATAAGAGCAGGAGTTTATCCCACATTGAGAAAAGAGAGAAAAAAAGACCAACATATAAGTCTAATGAGTTACTCCACCTATCACCAATTAATTTTAGGATGAAACCTTACTTAAATTTGTATATGGTCTAACTTTCCTTCTTGTGTGAACATATAGGCCCGTTGTAAATTCTAACAAAAAGTCTGAAGTATAGAGAGCCTAGATACAAAAACATGTAGCTGACGACAAGCAAGTTCAACGGAACTATCGTCAAGCTCAATAGCATTATCGTTGTGGTTTTGCATGTGGGATTGAACCTGAAGTACACATATATGTACGTATATGTATATATACATATCTTATGGACCAAGCAAGAAAAAACAAAGAAGGTACCACCAAGCAACATGCATTGCTTGGTGACGTTACACTTTTTCAACTTTTTGTGTTCCAACCCTCCGCTTCATCATATATGCATCTGCTAATTTTGTACGCTGAAGTTGCATTATGAATATCAATATCCGCATTAGCATCTATCTGAAGATTCAACTGCAAGAGTGATTGTTCAGACGAAACATCAAACAGAAAGAAGAAAAGGATCACAGTTACATGGAGAACTGAAACTTGGAAAATAATAAGCCAAAACTTTGCTCAAGGTGCAACATGTATATCACTGATCTATTGTTCAACAGAGTTGCATACAATGGCTGCCAAAATTAACATGTTTACCTAGGATCATACTAAAGCAGAGTATACTAACTAAGAAAAAGGTGTGTAGCTTCTCAGATTATCATAGGTCAGGCTCTGCATGCACAAGAAAACCCTGCTTCAATAGCTGCACTCGAACATCAGAAGCTGGCGTGTCATATAACATTTGATGAACAGTCCATGACTACTCTAATCTCCCGTACTCATGAAACTGGGAAGTTGAAGTGCAACGAACCTTTCTGGCAAAGAATCTCAATCATCTAACTCTAGGTGAATCAGCTCCCTGCCAAGTCCCGGCTTCATGTAAACGCAATCTAATTGTTGGAAAAAAAAAGTAACAATTCAAGCATAAATATATTTGAGGAGAACAATGCAAACACTCAGGTGCTAGAAATGAGAAACTAATAGAATATCCTATGGATAAGTCACTCTTATGACATATTATAAGCATCTACAATGAAGATAGCAGTTTATATCAGAGTCAACAGAAAAACTAAAATTGTGAATCCCAAATAAAGGAAATCAATAGACAAATACGAATATACTTTTACAAAAATTTTGACCCTGTACAAAAATCTAAGCTCGTAGCAATGATAACAGCAGCTCAAGCTTTCAAATACCGATCCATCTCATTCAATAAGACAGTGGCAGATTCAATTGAACCTAATACGGGGTCCAGAAGCAGAACAGTTTAGGGTGTCTTTGTTGCATTTTACTAGCCAGAGAAGATGTCAAAGCATATTTTAACAAGGAATATAGTATACACAGAATTAGGCATCAAGACCCTGGCCAGTACTCTAGCAACATGATCACACACCGACTCTTCCGGTAAACAAACACAAGAAGCAACATTCCTCTCTGCATTTTTATCAAAACGGTTCAAAATTCTATTTGGAGACAGCTGTAGTGGGAACTCCTAAGCAAGGAAAAGAGCAACAATGGCAACATGGCAGAATTCTGCAGCTTTTCTTCTGGGACTGTCTTACCAGACAAGCTTTTCTTCTGCAGACAAGCTTAGTTAAGAAGAACATGAGCTGAATGGGTGATTATTGATAAGAACAACACATTTGAGTACCATGGGACTTCAAAACCTCATAAAGGATAAGCACATTGAGACATACGGAATCAAGAAAGTTATTTGGAATATGACACACTTGCCCAGTGGGCTGAATGAAGCAAAGTTTTCAATGACAACTGACTTCGCATCACCATCACAAATTTATCAGGTTCAGTATACATAAAAAGAAGGGTTATCAAAGTATTAAAACCAAGCATCACACAAGCAAACACGATGCAATGCCATACTCCGTGGGACTAGAAACAAAAATGGAAGGCAATTCGATCTCAAAGCCATTAGCAATTGAAGTCTACTAAGAGAGCACAGGACATGGAATGCCATATCAGAATAGGCAAAAATGAATTACCAAAAAGAACAACAGCTGTATCTGTAAAACTGTCATCCACTACCATAGCACTCTAAATTTCGCTAAAAAATCACAACCCAAATCATTTCTCACAGGAATAAATGCACGGTTTGGAAAAGCAATAACTTGTATATGTTCCCCTTTACCACAGATCAAGTGCACCATCTACAAGCTCTTAGCTGCTCGATCCAGCTTTTCCTCTCTCCACCTTCTCCGAGAAAAACTTGGTTGCAAACATGTTATCAAGGAAATATTCTCTGTAAGGATGATTCTTTGGAACAAGCTTCCTAAACTGATCAAACTTTTTCTCAGCCTCATCTTTCTTCTTCAACAGAGTGTATATAATCCCCTGACACAGATAGGGCCTAAAGTCCCTAGGCTCCTCTTTCACCAACTCCTCGTAAAGCTTAATTGCTTCACCATACTTCTCCTCCATAACCCTAACTTGCGCAACCAGTAACTTGAAATCCCTTAAAAGTGAATTGTTTTTCTCCTTCTTGCACTTCTCCATTACAGCTTCAATTCTCTTCAACACTCCATCGAATGGTTCACCGGACTCCGAATTCGCCATCACCACACCGTGATAAGCCTCCACGCGAAGGGGGTCTTTCGCTAGTATGTCCTCAAATATCTTCCTCGCCGTCTCCGTCTCGCCGCTAAAGCTTAAAATCTGACCCTTTAGTAAAGGCCACTCTTCGTCGTTGGGCTGAAGCGCGATTAAGCGGTCCACCACGTCAACTGCTTCTAGAAGCTTCCTGGATTTAATCTTCACCTCCATTAAATACCGGAGATTCTCGAAATCGTCTCCGTTACGAGCCAAGTGCTCCTCGATTCTCTTCTCTTGCTCCTCAAGCGAAGCGTTTTCTCTATCCCACTCCTTAGTGGTCTCCTCCGTTGCTGGCGTCGCAACCGGCGAGGCAATTGCGGGTTTAGCGTTTAACTGTGCGAAGAATAGAGCGGCGGCAGTGGTGAAAACGACGGCAGCACTCTTGAAATAGGGTTTTAGGGTCTTGAACAGCGAAGAAGGAGAGTTTTGAGGATGTTGAGAAAGTGAGGGTTTTGGGTTATGCCAGGACCGTGATCGCGAGGAAGATGAAGCTCTGATGGAAGATAATCTGAACGGTGATGATGAGGACGACAACGGGGGATGTGAGGTTCTGAAGGAAAGAGATTGAGTGGGTTTGGAGAAAAATGGACAGTGCTGATCGAGTGAGAGGTGGAGTGGTTGGTGACGGCAATTCACTTTAGCAACAGCCTCCATTTTCCAGATAGTGTGTATGTACCGTGGGTTGCTTAAACCCTGATGATAACGAAATGGTATACGGAGGTAGATCGTAGAAGTAGACGAGACTGCTCAAAACCCTTGGAAATGAGTATGTGTTTTGAAGAACTCCGTAAAGCGCTGCCGTTTAAATGCTGTGACCTTCTCTTTTTGGGTCGTTTTAAAGCTGAAGGTCTAACCTTCATGGGCCTAAGCCCTATGGATTCACAATCGACCTATACATTTAGTTCAAGACATTAATTTTCAGAATGATCAAAAGAATCTTCAACGTTAGGGTATGTTTCGTTAGAGTTTATATCCTCTGTCTAATATTACTTTGTCTTATTCTGTTTCATAAAATTTTAGTCATTTATTTTGAGGAACCTATGCAAGACCTACATAAATAAATGGTTGAAATTTATTGAACACAATAAGACGCCATAATATAGAACAGAGGATCTTGACTCGTTTCGTTAGGGTATGTTTGGTTGGAGGTTTATTAACATAATAAAATGGAATTTAATATTGTTTCATCATTTCAGATGAGGGTTTATAATGGAATGGAATAAAATGAGATGGAAGAGGAGGGTTTCATATTATATCTCATTACATCCTAAACAGTAAAAATGAAAAAACTTCCGATTTTGAGGTCTAGGATGAAATGTAAAATGATAAACAACTTTATACTATATTACATTATATATCCTCCATCCAAACAACATTTCACTATATTACATTATGAACTCTTCCAGCCCTCTCAAACAATTATTTTCTAATATTACATCCATTAAACTATTACATTTCATTTTATTTTGTTCCATTCCATTAAAAACTTTATGTCCAACCAAACATAACTTTAATGATTATAATATAATATAAATCAGATCTTAATATCTTAAAATATGTAAATTAAACCCTAATATTTTTAACAAATTTAAAACAGTCTTCAAGTAGACGAAAATTTTAAGTGAGTTAATTCTTCATCATAGAAACATTATGCCAATAATAATATGATATTATTTTTTCAAAATAAAAATGACCTCTCTATTAAATAAAGATAAGGTTGCGTATCATCAAATTTCTCTAAATTCCGCGCTTTAATAAAATTTAACTAGATATTGACGATGATAATAACGAGTATTTATAAATTTGGAAACGAATATCTCCAAAATAAATGGGGGAATCCTCAGTTATATTTACGATATTTAGTTTTTTTTTTTACTTTTTTAGTAGATTTCTTTATTACTATACCTAATACTCATCCGAAAAAAATTAAAATTCTAATTGTCATAAATCATGTAACGGAGATATAATGTCTTACTGATTTTTTTTTGGCTCTATCATCATTTTAGAACGTATGTTTATGTTAATTTTAAAGGTTAAAATTGTATTCTAAACTTTAATATTTACAATAAAATATAAAATAGACCTTAACATTTATAATTAACAAGCTTAACTCTTAATCAGTAAAACGTAATTACATTAATATTGGCGGAACATTATTTTTATTTTAAAATAAAAATGGGCCCGTTGATACAAGACGAGCGAGATCCACTGTCAGAAATGTATAAACAATGGTCCCACTATCACGTGATTATGAAAGTTATTTTTTAATTAATTAAAAAATAATTGTGTCATAGTTGAACCCGGTTTTTATTTAAAAATATAAAAATAATGTCATAATATCACTAACATAACATTGCTTCAATCATTTAAGCTTTTTAAATCTATAATGAATTACAATCATTAAATCTATCGTTTAATTTTAATTATAATCCTTAATTTATTAAACAATTAATTTGAGATATATAATTATAAATTATTATTATATGACCTAAAAATTCAATTTAATACTCTAAAAAAGATAATAGTAACTACATTTTATGCAATGAACTAAAATATCGGGATAATAATGTGGGGCCTATTACTTAGATTCAAGTATTTTCAATGGACCGGCCTAGATCAGATCCAACTATTTTAAACAAAACGATATCGTTTTGCTTTGAAGAATTAGGCCTCGGGTAGGCCTGACCTGGGTAACCCAAACTTCAATCCAATTAAAAAAAAGTTGTTTTGCACTTTTAATTTTTTAAAAAATTATTTCAAAAAATTGGTAGGGCAAGTTAATGGGCCGGTCCATTGTCATCCCTATTAAAATATCATCATCACCTAGTTGAAATCTCGCACCAACACGAAATTTGAGAAGGTCTGATAATACTTAGTCTTAACCTAAAATATCATAAATAAAATTTATTTAACCTTATTAAATCATCCTTTATAAACAAGAAGATGGATTGTTTGTTTCCTCTCTAACTTAGCATATTCACCGGACAAGTTGCTCTCCAATTGAAGATCAAAGAACACAAACACACAAATAATGTACCTAAAAGCTTGGAATGGGGACAACCTCAAAGACGGTCCCTCATCCTTTGTCACACTTATTTAAGATCGCATTCAATCCAAACAAAGAGCACTGCAAGAAATATGACAATACACAAAGACCCCAACAACTCTGAGTAGCACGCAACACAGTTGCGTCGGAACAGGGCTATGCCACGAGTCCATGCAACCCCCTGTCCACCCTCACACATTTCCCAATACCTGTAACCTCCATACTTGTAGTTGTCGGATAGGATCCTTCCAAGCTTCTTCATCTTCTTCTGATCAAATTATTATCTGCAAAGACGGTGGTGAGCTATAGAGAGTTTGCGGCGCGGCTTCATTATCAACTTTTCATCATTACCTAGGAATCACAGAACCAAAACACAAAAGCTATACCTAACAACCTTACCTCCGTCGAACTAGTGGTACTGATATAGACCTAGTCTTGGATCTCTAGCTTGGAAGAATCTGAAGTGAAGTTTTGAACACGTTCTCTCGCCTCCGCCATTTGCTGTCTTCTCCTATCATATGCATCAAAGAACTCTTTGTTCACCTTCTCCAACTCCTTCCACACTGTAACACGTCAACAGATACGTATATTCAGGAACTGTTTGTTTTGACTGTCCGGAAAAAGAAAGGTTCCTGACCTGTAGAAGTAATAACAGGTTTGATATCAGCATGCTTGGCGAGAGCTTCCATGCACTCTTCTTTGCTCATATTGAAGAGGATGCACTCTTCTATCAGATGGTGCACCTGTTAGGATCATAGAAACAGATCGAAACCCATTAATACATGTCCGATGAGTAAACAGAAATACTGGGGTTTAGGAAATGAAAAAACGATACCATGTGTATATATGAAGCGGAAGAGTCAGCCATAGCTATCAGAATATCAGAAACTGGAGTTGAACGACTATACTGTAATCCAGTATGCTTCTGAAGTGAAGATACTAAATTTGATGTTTTGTTTCGCTAATTTGTTTGAGAATGAAGAGGAGAATAAGCAAGAAAGTAGCTATATACAAGAAAAGCAGAGCAGGGAAAGACGCAACTAGATCAATAAAAGCCAAAGTGATGAGCTAATAATCCCAATATAAAATGTAAAATATGGGCACCTGCCACCGGCCACGAGCTTCATCTGTTTCACTTTTGTTGTTTTAATATTGTTCTAACTTATTTTATCTATATACAGCCAAAGTGATGAGCTAATAATCCCAATATAAAATGTAAAATATGGGCACCTGCCACCGGCCACGAGCTTCATCTGTTTCACTTTTGTTGTTTTAATATTGTTCTAACTTATTTTATCTATATA